>WEDG01007539.1:0-11027 GCA_017591395.1 Schistocephalus solidus | reverse complement strand
AGTACCTATCAGGTTTAGCCTTGAGGGCATAAGTAAGAGGTTTGTGGTCGGTATTTACCCGACTGGTTATTCACCTGTTGATGTAAGACTGTGTTGACAGCACTGTTGGAAGCGTCAGAGGTCAACATCAACTAGGGTAGAAGCGTCAGAATTGAGATAGTGCAGTATGGTCGCATCAGCGAGTGCTTTCTTGGCTGCCTCAAAAGCTGAGTGAGCTACCGGTGAAAGTTCGATTGGTTTGGCTTTCGACTTCAAAATATCAGTCAAGGGAGCCCGTATTGCCGCACAGTTGGGAATGAAACACCGGTAGTAATTGATAAGTCCAATGAAACGTTGCAGTTGTGTTAGGGTCGTGGGAGCCGGAAAAGACAAAACGCTTTGCATCTTCTTAGAAAATGGTGTGATTCTATGCTGGTGGACGTGATGACCGAGGAAATCAAGAGAAGGAACGCCCAAAAGGCATTTTTCGACGATCAAATTGCAAGCCATGTTGCTGGATACGATCGAAAACTTGGCAAAAGTGCGATGCATGTTCCGCTGGCGAAGGGCTTGTGACGAGTATGCCGTCGATATAGACAAACTTGAACGGAAGACCCCGCAAGACCTCATCAATAAACCGCTGTAAGGATTGGGCCGCGATCCGCAAACCGAAAGGCATGCGCAGAAATTCGAACAAGCCAAAAGGCGTTGTGATAAAGATCTTGGGGATGTCTTCCTCAGCAACCGGTCTCTGATGGTATGCTCTCCTGAGATCGTTTTTGGAGAAAATGGTCTTTCCGGCCAACATGTGCGAAAAATCGTGAATATGAGAAATAAGATACCGATCGGGGACGGTTGCTCTGTTCAAGACACGATAATCATCACATGGCCTCCAATCATCGGCCAATTTCTTGGGGACCATGTGCAGTGGAGAGGCCCATGAGCTGGATGAAGGGCGAATAATCCCCAAATTAATCCTGTGCTTGAACTCATTTCTAGCTATCCGTAGCTTTTCTGGATGAAGCCTGTGTGGATGGGCATGAACGGATTGCCCTGTGGTAACGATGTGATGTTAAACTGTGTGTTGAACTTGTTTGGTAAAATGAGGAGGTTAAGCAGAGGGTTGGATAGTCCTTCCAAATGTCAGCAAATGGCAAACTTGGAATGGTTAAGTGTATGGCGATTAAAGCTTCAGAGGTGACGGTACCGACGGTGAAAAGTTTGGTTGCGGTATCAATGAGTCTATAATGCTTCAAATCAACTGCAAGGCCAAAATGCGACAGAAAATCAGCTCCAATAATGGGTGACTGGACATCGGCTTGAATAAAGACCCATCGAAAACGTCGCCTCAGACCAAGGTCAAGAGTCAGGGACTGTTGTCCGAATGTGTGGATTGCGGTGCTGTTAGCAGCCTGTAATGAGAATTGCGAAGGCTTGAGGTGGTGACCCCTAGGAGGCGGAATTACACTAACCTCAGCTCCGGTGTCGACAAGGAAATGGAGACTGCTTGACTTATTGGTGATAAAGAAGAGGCGACTGGGTCACGACTGACAAGCAGCCGTCGTCGCCATTACTGGCTGGCGTTGTCGTTTTACTGTTGCAGTGTCTGCGGGAATGCGCACGGTGGAATACACTTGCGTGCCTTCACGCCGTTAGTATGATGGTACCAGCACAGGGTCTGTGGCTGCCGTTCCCGTGATTGAGACTGTCGACGTCGATATGTTTGACGTCAGGTTGACTGAAGATTGCTAATGGCAAAAACACATAGTGCTGACCTGCGTGCATAAGAGGTGAACTGTATCCTTTTAAGTCTTTGTATTCACTGCTGCGCACGGAATTTGGCGCTTGTGGAAGGTCTGATAATGGTGCGGCCCATTGACAGGCGCAATAGCACGATGGTGCATCCACATAGGGAGTGTCATCTTCTGGCTTTAAAGTGACTTCATGAGCAGAAGTGCCAACATTATCAGTTCTTTAGGTGGAGACCAAAGTCTGTTGAAGACTGGAACACGTGGTACCACTAGGGTAGCTTTCCATGATTCGGTCTGCATGAGTGGCTAGTTTTTCGAATGAGGTAATCGAGTTGAGCATAGCTAATACCTGCTGCATGGACAGGGGAAGCTTATCAAGCTTATCAAGAGAACTTAACAGGCAGTTAAAGAAGAAGAATAAAAAATGGAAGGTATTCAGGGAAACAGGGTCAGCAGAGCATCTCAAAGAATTTCGTCATCAAAGAAATGCTGTCAAAAAATGATTCGTCAGGCAAGGAAGAACATCAAATCAAGAATTATTCAACAGGCTGAATATAACTAAACAATTTTTAATCCATTAAATCAATAGTTGATTAAGAAACAAGTACCCAGTAGCAGTACTTATGGATGGAAATGGTGTTGAAGTCGTTGAATTTTGCGACAAAGCCGAGCACTTGGATCGGTTCTTTGCCTCGGTTTTCACTAGAAAACTGGAACTTCAGCTTGACCACGTCAACAGTGCTGTTATAGACGCCGGTCCAGTGCTTGAATATATAATCTTCCAGGAACCTCTCGTGGAACGAGAACTGCGAAATCTAAAAGAAGCGAAGTCATCTGGTCCGGACGATTTACCGGCAAAGTTCTTGAAAGAACTGGCCGGCGAACTCTCCAAACCACTAGCGCATATATTCAATTCATCATTCGAATCTGGGAAACTGCCATCCGAATGGAAGGCAGCAAATATATACCCCGTATACAAGAGTGTGGCTCGATCTTATGTCAATAATTATCAGCCTGTCAGCCTAACCTCCGTTTGCTGTAAAATAATGGAATCAAGAATCAAGAAGGCAACCATGAAGTTCCTTGAAGAAAAGCGCTTACTCTCAGAGCTTCAGCATGGCTTCAGGCAGAATAACTCCTGTCTTTCCGGTGTATTACTCTCCACAGAGCAGTGGACTCACGCGTTGGACGAAAATGTTAGGGTTGACGTCCTAAACACAGATTTTAAGAAGATGTTCGACAGTGTCCCACACAAACGTCTAATCTAATAATAATAATAATAATAATAGTTGTATTTAATACCGGTTTACAGGCATTGTCAGGTGAAATATTCAGTGGGTAGAGGCTGGCAGTGAAAAAAACTCCTGAATATATATCATTATAAGTGTTTTTCCTATTTTCATGTTATTCAGGAGAAAAAACTGCCGCCTGTAAGGATGATAGCAATTCAGATCAGGGATGGGCCAACACAATTGCAGTCTGTATGCAGTCTCTGTCTTTGCTAGGAACCGGGATTCTGCCTCAGGCAAGAAAGCATCCGTGTGCAGTCGCTCACTGTCTGCCGAAGAAGTCAACGGGTGCAGGCTGCAGAGACGGTGCCGTATCCCTCAAGATAACACCTGGGATCGGGTTCAGATGCCGCGCACTCCATCGAACAGGAAAACAGATTCTACCGTGTCGGCACCCAGAATTCTTGGAAACTGTTCTGAATGCACAAAACTAGTAATGGTAATCTTAAACAAAGAATAACTCCGTTGGACTTTTATATTATGGGGAAGTTTATTCCACATGGCCATGGCGTTTACCGAAAAGAACCGTCGATACTTAACTGTGCGAGCTAATGGAAGAAATAAAAAGACATTGCGATGACTGCTGCGCCGAGGATGGTCAAGCTGCCTCACAGTGATAAGGGGATTAAATGTATGATTATTCAAAAGCTTAATTATCTGAAATTGGCATGAGGAATGCTGCTGACATGGATCGCAGGCTTTCTTACAGGTAGATTGCAAACTGTGCGCGTCGATACCTCGAAGTCAACACCTACTCCAGTTTTAAGTGGTGTCCATCAAGGCTCCGTCTTAGGGCCGTTACTCTTCTTAGTTTACATCAACGACTGTGTTGACGACCTGAATTGCAGCGCCATCATTTTTGCAGACTATGTTAAATTGTGAAGGGTCATCAGATTTTATTCCGATAGGCCCGCGTTTCAAGAGGATCTCAACCATCTGAGCAACTGGTCTGCTGGTTGGCTGTTAAATTTTAACGTTGGGAAGTGTGTGGTCCTAGGACTGCGTACCAGAAGGACCAGTGAGCAGGATGATTCCTACCAATACATTCTCAATGGGCAGTCCCTTTCAATTGTTGAGTAAAAGAAGGACCTCAGCGTTCTAATAAACCCCTCACCTAAACCATTTTCGCAGTGTTTAAAGGTAGCTTAACGAACGACACAGGTCTTATTTGCGGTCAGACGTGGATTTGTGCAGATTAATAAGGAACTCTTCTGAAAAACCTGCGGGGCATTTGTTCGATCTCACTTGGAATATGCCATCCAGGCCTGGCGTCCGTGGTTGAAGAAGAATCATCTACAGCTGGAACGAGTTCAGGTGAGGGCAACGAAGATGGTCAAGAATCTTAGTCATCTGCCTTACGCAGCCAGACTGGCTGAACTTGATTTTTTTCCTCTCATTTACAGGCAACTACGCGGTGACCTCATCCATATCTACCGGATTGTCAGAGGCCACGAGCGTGCCCTTGAATTTTCTGACTTCTTCGAATTGGCTAGGACGGAACATCTGCGGGGTCATCTCTTTAAACTGCAGAGGAAGTTGGTCCACACGGACGTCCATCGGAACGCCTTTTCGCAGAGGTTCTTTGGAGCATGGAATGGACTCCCTGATGAGGTGGTCCTTTAAGAAACTGTTGACCCATTTAAATGCAAACTAGATACTCATTTTCTGAGAAAATATTGCACATATAATGAATATTGTGACAACAGCGGCAGCTTGCGCCCGGCCCAATCATAGCGATGACCCTACATTTTCATTTGTCGGATTTATTACTGTAAACGTTTATTCAATTGACATTTTTGAATGTGAATAGGGCGCTGAAGGGCAAAAGCCTTCTTCCCTAAATAAAATGACTTGAAGTGACTGACCTTATTATTGGCCGTTTGATATGGTTTTCATGAGTTCCTGTATGTCTATCTCGGAAAGGAAAGATAATACGGCAAAGGGCGGCGTGATAAACCTGAATATGGGCTACAGAACCGGCAAGCTATAGCAAAATTGCCGATTGGGGTGATCGCCCGTTACAGCTGAGTAAACAAAGGAAATACAACCAAATGAACAAGGAAATAGTCAAAATATGAGAATTATAACATTTACATATGCCCTAAATTATTTAACAATGTGATTAACTGTGAAAATTGTAATACAATTTTCAAGTATATGTAATTGAATGAAATTGATAGTAAGGGTATGTGTTTGGGACTAAAGTAGGAGGCAATGGTTATAGCTTTTTTCCCCTTCGAATTGCATGGTCGCGCGTCGTCTGAATTCGGTTTGAAATTTGCTCTTCTCCAAGTATTTTGGATATATTGGTCAATCATCTGTGCGCAAAGTCACGTCTCGATGAAATAAGTTAAAATTGTATCACATATTGATAATTTTTTTTACAAGGATCAGCCTAGAAATTTTGGAAGACTGTGATTTTCAGGCACACAGCAGTTGCGTACTTCATCTTCCTATTCGACTCCCAGAAAATCGCTATCAGATTCTTAAGAAAGTAAATAACTCAACTTTTATCAGTGCACTGCTTCAGTATGGGCTTCAGAAAACAGTCAGCCACCAGGGAAGTGGTCGGACATAATTAAGGAACGGATAAATGCTGAGAATAACGCTTCAAAGGCCGAGTCCTTCTTTGCTTCATATTATCATCCAGAACTGAATTCGGTTCGAAAAATTGCTTCGTATTGCGCTCAGTAACCTAGTCATTCGATAATTTAAGCTGCTGGTTAAAACATAATGCATTCTCTTAGAGATCTTGCTGGCACGAATACTGCAAATGTTCCCGACTCGACAACACTAGACAAAAGTTCACCATCGTGACCGGGATTTGAATCCCTGACCTCTTGATTAGCCACCGAAGCTCTAGACTGCTCATGCACGCATGGGTAGCCGGCAGACAAAAATAGCATATAATCCAAAAATAATTACCTGTCCAACCTTTGTTAACCGTTTTCGATTTTATGTGACAAAAACTTACTGGAAATACTCAAATTACTTTCAACTGGCCGAGAAGAACTACCAAACAGCAATACTGAAGAAAACAGTTAACAACTGAAATTAACCACAGGTAAGCTAAAAAATGAAGGGCTGGCGCGCTGTGATGGATGCCGAGGAATTACCACCAGAGCCTTGAGATTAGAAGAAGACCTCGACCTCCACTCTGAAATAAAAGCATTACTTGCCAAATATAACAAAATCAAACCACCGGAGCACGATGAAAAATAGCCGGAAAACATCAACAAGCTAGACTATTAACACCACAAGTATATGGTAAAGGTCAATGGACACAATATCAAGCGAAACAATAAAAAGAGAAAGAACTAAGGCATCAGAACAAAGCTCTGAGTCAGTTTAAATACAGAGAATCATAAGGAGAATAGGCGAGGATGATACTATGTATTGCATTTCACCAGGTTTGGAAAATATGGGGCTCACGTAATCCGTCCGTACAAAAGTAAATCAGCGATTGACGCCCTTTAAAAATTTACAGACAGTTATCGTAAGCTATCACCAACATCACGGAAGAGCACCAGCAGCACGGATGCAATTGGACCACAATGGAATAGCTAATGGAAGCCAGTAAATTAAAGGCATAAAGGTAATCACCACAGACATCTGTGAATTATCGACCGACCTGGATGCTACCAACCAAAATCCATGCCTCTTGGGAGTTATTCAAGCGAAAACAGTATCAGAAGAACTTGCGCTGTTTGAAAGATCCAAAACGATGTCTTAAAATCAAAAAAACAGATTCACCGATGAAGACCATTTTGAACACATTAGTAAAGGCGGTAAGATAGTCAAAGCTTCAATCCTCCTTCATTAAACGAAAACAGGATGCAGACACAGGGTTTTTTCCTGACCGATCATTCTTTCATGTCGTTCAGGGAGTCCCCAAGTCTACTGGTGAAACCGCAAAAGAAAGGGTAAAACAGGATCTGTTTACATTCCGAAATTTCTTCAATGATACTCAAGAACCCGTTGTGGTAGTCAAAATCCAATGGATCTTTCGATTGGGGCCCCTTTGTTAGAAATTTAATGCAGAAGGTGTGACCCAGACCGTTGTAAGTCGTCTTGGGAAGCAAACAGTAGGTTGATCTACTGATGTCGCGAAAGTTCGGGCTACAAAACAATCGTCCTGGGATGTTTTTTAGCCGAACTACTCTCCTATCGATCGGATGAAAATATACACACTGGTAACAGAACCAAAAAGACGTCCATGTGACGGGTAAACGAACCGGAAAATAGAAGACAACAAAATTATAAAAACGGGGCACTAGTTTTTATGCGATCATCCGGTGAAGTTGACGTCAACCACGCCAGTCAAAAGCCTCATTAAATGCCTATAGATTTGAACGCAGAGAGGGGACTAGATATATTTTGTGAAATATCCAGTTATAATTGTCAGGCGTAAGAAACAACAAACAATCTCTAGAGATTGAGAAACAAAACAAGATGACAATGATGAACACGACTGTGCAGTCTTTTCAACAAAATAAATGAAATAAAACTGGCCGTTGACAATTTCAACTGAATCCATAGTTCCAACAGAAACATAGTTAAATGCACAAATAGCAGACGCAGAAGTCATTCTGGAAGGATTAAAGCTTATCCGCATGGATCGAAATGGATGTAGTGGTGAGGAAGTCGGAATGTTTATACGGGATGGCATTGACTACATTCCGGATGGATTCTCACCAAATAGGAACACGTTTTGCGAAATAACTGGTTATAAATTGAAAGTCCCAAGCCAACCAGACCTCCATATTGCTGTGGTATATCGACCCCCAGGACAGCGGACGGGCATGGATGAAGTACTCATCATGGAGGTAAAACAAATCTGCCGTAGCAACCACGTATTAATAATTGGAAATTTCAAATCTCCACGCAGTGATTGGAAAGAGATGTACTGCTCGCGATCGGAGCATTCATTCGAACAGAAATTATTTCAGCTGGTAACTGACGAGTTCCTTACCCAAAATGTTAACATGGACGAGTGTTTCCGAAATGGGCAGCAGTCAATCTGTTTGGGACTCATCATTAGTATTGACAACAACTGCATCCTTGGATTAAGTTCTCACATGCCCCTTGGACGAAGTGATCGTTGCGTTCTGGCTTGGGAGTACAGGCATTTTTCTGTATAGAAAGGGGATTTTACCAAAATTAGAAACTACTGAATGAATTATACTGGAGCCCCGCACACGTACTTGACCTGAATACTGCCTGGTTCTTCTTTAGGAAGTAGATGCAGCAATTTGTAAAGAGCTACTGTCTACTTGAAATGAGATCACACGTCTCCCGTCCCGAGTGCGTGCTATCGGAAATAAAAAGGAATCTCGAAAAGAAAAGAAGAATATGGAGAACAGACGCCAGATATCAACAACCCGAACATTTTCCGCTGCTAAGAAACAGAAAAATTGGTGTTGGAATCTTCTGAGAAACGAAAGATCAGCCTTTGGGTCAGAAATAGTCAAAGACATATCAAGAAACTGGAAAAGGTTCTTTGCGTATATGAATAAGTAAAACGAAAATGGGACTCCATTCCTTGTCTAAAAGACTATCGGGGAAACAAGTTAACCATTAACCCTGAAAAGGCACCGTTCTAGGTCCCCTTCTCTTCATTCTGTACATTACCGAAATTTCAAATTTACTCACAAATTCACAAAATTTCGCTTACGCTGACGATCTCAAGTGCATTTATTCATTTTCTATAGACACTGCTAATAGTTGCGTTGACAAAATCAACACTGATCTACTTATGCTCTCCCGTTGGAGTTGTACTTGGTAGATGGAATTTTCTCCATCCAAGAGCAGTTTCAAGTGTTTTGGCCCTGCAAAGCTTCCTGGACCCCTAGTATTTTAAAATAGTACACTTTTAGAGCGATCAACCATAAAAGACTTAGGTCTAAGTTACACGAATAAGCTAGCATTATCGCCTCATGCAGATCGAATTTCTGCAAAGGCTGCACAGATATGTGGTTTTACATCACATAATTTCTTCCTTCCGGAAATAAAGTTAAACCTATACCGCATGTTTGTTCTTCCTATCCTCGAATACTGCTGTCCCCTATTTGGGCTGATGAACGCCTCTGACCGCAGTAAGATGGAAAACGTTCAGAGGTTTTTTACTCGAAGACTATTTCTCTTCCTGGATCCAGTATCTCCTATACGGATAGATGCCAGTTAGCAAACATTAAATTTCTGTGGGTTAGAAGACTCGAAGCCGGTCTCTGCTTCCTGTTTCGCGTTAACTCTATCCCAAATCTCCCACGAATTAACGCTCTCACTCCGGTAAATCGACCCTATGCCACTCGTAATTCCTCCATGATCATTTCACCACCCCTTAGCTCCACAACTAACCGGTCTCAGTTTTTTGCCTCCAAATATGCTTTCATATGGAATAATCTATCACTGCAAATTAGGTTGTCGTCTTCATTAGCTATTTTCAAAACCAAATTACGCAAACATTTAACTTCGGAAAATATCAAGTCCTTATTGTCTGTTTCCTTCCCAAACTCGCAACTTTTGGATTTTGAAAAGGGTCCTCCTGGTATTTGAGGCAGCTCCCTTGATATTATATTGGTCTCTTATTATATTTCCATCATCCTCTGCAGAGTCAATCTTTGCATTTACATTTACTTTTTCTTCTTCTCCTTTTAAACTAGCATTGCCAACTCTTGACAACCTTCATACTTACCTCCGAATTTGCAACCCTGACGATAGTCTCCAGGATCTGTTGATGATCGAGGTCGGTTCTGATGGTTTCGCCTCTTTGGTGATGGACTATACAGTCAGCAAGGTCGCATCTCGATGATGATCTCGTGACCTCTACTGTCTCGTCTTCGTTTCGACCATGTTGTCTACGATGAGTTCGTCCTCTTTCACCTCCACTGGTGTTTATAATCAGAAGCTCTGACTGCTATATTATCTCTCACCCGACAAGGAGCGTCCCGAACCCTCATACGTAGTCAGCAATATCATAATACTATCCCATTGCATTTAGCTATTAATTTTTTAGTGAAGCAGTTTTTTTCTCTTATTTTTTTTAAATTGGCGGCTCGCCGAACTCCGCCTCCGATTTAACCCTAGGAGTTTTTTTTACTGCTTCTTTTCCAGTTCACCGTATATACCAAAGATTGTTTACCTTTGTTTTAAAAATGTCAAATCTTTTTGAATCGGATATGTTTACCATACTACTCATTTCTGCTGTTCATATGGATGCTCACATAGTGCAGCAATTATCCACTTTGTATTTATTTAAACCACGGTACTAAGTTTGTAATGATGGGGCCCTCTGGGCCTTAAATATACAATTTATTTATTTATTTATTTAATTTCTCAACTTCCGAGTATACAAAGGAGCTGCCTTTTGACGAAAAAGAACAAAGTATGGCCACACGTACAGATGAAATAAGCAGGCTGTCGTTCACAACAGACACAGTAAGGAAAACTGTGAAAAGGCTACAGCCCACAAATCACCTGGCCCGGATGGCATATCCGCAAAAGTTCTAAATGAACTCACCGAACATTTGGCTTTCAGCTCTCCAAGATATCTGAAAGTTCAACGGAGGCGGCGGCTCTACCTGTCGAGTGGAAGCTAGCAAACATAACCCTCATCTATAAAGGGAGCGAGAGGTCACCAAATAGCTTCAGCCCAGTCAGTCTCACAAGTATTTGTTGCAAAATAATGGAGAAAATAATCAAAAGCAAACTGATGAGTCATATTAAAGAAAATAACTTGCTAAGTTCATATCAAAATGGAATAAGAAGTTTTCGATTCGGCCTCACGAACCTGTTTATATCCACGTAAAGCTGGACGAAATCATTACAACAAATGGGTTTGTCAATCGATGAGGTCTACAGTAGGTGTCCTAACTCATAAAATCTGATGAATTTCATAAGTTATGGCCCGTTTCGCGAAATCAGCGCACACTGCGTCCACCACAATTTTACGTCAATAAATAACCGATTGTAAGGAAATATATGGCTTTTTGTGGTTTACAAATTAATT
>WEDG01007537.1:0-55375 GCA_017591395.1 Schistocephalus solidus | reverse complement strand
CTCCATTTTTTTAAGCATCGCCAACTCGTGACAGCCTTGATACTTTTCTCCGATTTTGCAACCCTGACGATGGTCTCCAGGTTCAGTTGATGATCGAGGCGGATTATGATGGTTTCGCCTCTTTGTTGGTGAATTATGTAGTCAGCAAGGTCGCATCTCGATGATTATCTCGTGACCTCCACTGTCCTCTATTTGTTTTGACCCTGTTGTCCACGATAAGTTCCTCCTCTCTTACCTCCACTGGTGGTTATAAACAGAAGCTCTGAATGCTTTATTATCTCTCCCCAGACAAGGAGCATTCCGATCCCTCATACGTTGTCAGGAACATCACAATACAATCCCATTGCATCTTGCTATAAATTTTTAGTGAAGCAGTTTTTTCTCCTAGTTTTATTTTAAATTGGCGGCTCGCCAAACTCCACCTCCGATTTAACCGTAGGATTTTTTTACTACTTCTTTTCCAGTTCACCGTATATGGCAAAGATTGTTGACTATTGTTTTAAAAATGGCAAATCGTTCTGAATCGGATATGCCTACCATATTTTTCACTTCTGCTGTTAATTTTGCTGCTCAAATAGTGCAGCAATCATCCACTTTGAACTTATTTATACCGCGATACTAAGTTTGAAATGATGGGGCTTTCTGGGCATTAAATATAAAAATTTATTTATTTATTATTTATTTATTTAAGTAATGTAAAGAATTTACATTCAATTATATGCAGGCCAATTTACATAGTACATTGGTATTCTTAAGGTTAAGTAGTCAAATAGTCTTCGTGGTGCTGCAATATATGTATGTCAAGCGGATGCTTGAATGTATCCAAAGACTGCGAAACTAAAATAATCTTAGGTAGGTTATTCCACGGTTCCACGACATGGTTGGAGAAAAATACTTTCTTACTCCAATCTTCCTTGGCGCACACGTAGTTTAAATAGATGACCTCGGACTTTAATCGTAGTGGCAAGTTGGAAACATTCGTCACACAGGAGGGCGCACTCAATGCTACGCACGAAACGATGTTTGTATCAAGGCTCCGTGCAACTGTTTTTTACCTCAGAGGATAGAGCTTAAGGTTATTTAAGCGAATCTCATATGGCAGTTCACCTTGACCTCTTACTAATTTTGTGGCTCGACGCTGCACTTTCAAGCAGGTTGTAGTCATGCTGGGTACACGTTCGTCAGGCTTGGATCAGATATATAAGATTTGGCCTCACAAACGTACCAAAGACGTAAGAAAAGCAGTCTTCATCGAAAACTTTAAATGAACGCTCGATAGCGTACAGCGTTGAATTGGCAGAGTAAGTCACCTTGCACCATTGCGTATAAGGCTTCAGGTTGTTGGTCATCAAACTGTCAAGATCCTTTAGTGTTTCTGATACTTGGAGTGGCATACCGTTCAAATAGTTGGGACGAATATTAGTGATCTGATTTCGATTTCACAGACGTAACAGGGTGCATTTGTTTGTGTTGAAGGGCAAGATCTATCTGTGGGACCACTCGTCCAATCAACGAAGAGTGTCTTGGGAAATTGTCTCTACGGCAGAATTTCGGATAACTGTGTGCTTTGATCGCGCTCCACCTACATTGACCACTCGGGAACGACCAAGAAGAAAATACTTGATCCACATAAGACGTTTGCCTCCAATACCCAACATTATCACTTGTAAAGCAGACGCTGTTGCGACACACTATCGAATCCCTTCTGGAAATCAATGTAGGCCACATGCACTGTGTCTTTTGCATCGAGGTATTTTGTCCAGATTGCATCGCATGAATAAAGTTCGTAAAGCACGATCTTCCCCTACGAAAGCCTATTGTGCATTAGATAAGAGATTATGGGTTTCTAAATAAATCATTAATTTATTATTGACAACCTTCTCCATAACCTTGCAACAGATTCAGTCTAGGATGTCAGGCCTCTAGTTTGTAGCAAATGCACGCCTGCTGCTTTTGTGAAGCGGTGTAATGTGGGCTGTTGGCCAGTCTGTAGACAGAAATCCCGTATCCAATGATTTCTAACACTGAAGGATAGCGGTTTGGCCAGCCCAGAGATAAGAAGATCCCAGACAATTCGTGATGCCTCAGCTCTCATCTTGCCTGCTGTCCCCTACGAGCTCTCGTTGTAACAAGTACATGTTGTGTGAGAAGAGATTCAATTGGTGTCTTTAGCGAACGGCGGTCGAAGGAATACTTTGAGGACTGCGCCTGCAGATCGTTCCATCGAATGTTGGGTGTATTGAAGTCACCCATGAATAACATCAGGTTGACTATCAGTCTCCTTTATGTTCTCCAACAAACAAGTATTACCGTCGGTGTCTGTCCCCGGTGATCGGTAGAGAGTCATGACTTCAAGTAAATACGATCCCCATGCCCTTATTGTCAGTCAAATAGCCTCAATAGAATTGGTAATCTTCTCTGTCTTTCATACACTGTGAAATTGCTCTTAACATACGTTGCAACTCCTCTACCCTGGCGGTGAGTGTAGCATCTCCTGAACAACTGGTACCCGGATAAGGCTACTTTGCAATTGCTGATGTTCTGTGACAGCCATTTTTATCTGATTGCTATAATATCAGGAGACAAAATGGCTACCTGTATCCTCACTTTGCCGAGGAATGTGGAGTAAAAAGAACTGTTAAGGACGAGAAATATAGTAAAAATCAGCCCTTTCCTTATCTTTAAAAATCGGCCCGTGTGCATTTGACCTCGAATTTGGATTCTTTTCGGTCCAGCAGCTCATTTAGAACAATCACTTCGGTGAATTTAATGGCCTCAATTATTGTGGCCTATTCGAAAGCGCTCGTGGAAGGGTTAACTGCAGTTTCCCTGGTGAAAATAGACCAAAATATTGTGAAAAATGAGCAACTTGTGCTCCATCTTCAGTGAGGTTTATACCCCCAGCAGTCCTTAGCTGGAAACGTTGATCTTTGTTTCGCGTGCTCTGTCTAATATAACTGTATAAATTTTCTGGTTCTCTGTGGCAGAAATGCTAATTGAATTCTTCTCTTTATTCATTTATTAAGAATTTGTCCTTTTGAGAATAAGACCCTTGACTCGATTACTTTGAAGATTTTATGCAATTATGTATACGGGGCTCCTCTCTGTAAGTGCTTTCTCACCATAGCGTCCACTTTTTGTTTACGTCAATTTTAAAGGCTTTGTGTAAGTCATCAAGGTTTTCCTGTGAAACTTTTTCGTGAAAGTGGGGAGAGATTTTTATATTTTGTATATTTTAATGGTTACGGGCGTAGCCCTTGTTAGCCCTATTTAAGTACAACCGAAATTATAAATGCAAGTATCTACAGACCACCTTAACGCCTTTACCAAGCCGTTACGTAAATGCTCCCAGCAGCGACACTTCAGATAGTGCCCTCAATCAACCCTCTTTTACGAGGCACAGGTAAGGAAAGGTTGCCGGCTTAGATGATCTTCATGTGCACTTACTCAATAACTGCCTCCTGTGGAACAGGTTTTGTTGGTCACACGAGTCGGTGCCTATCCAAAAGAATAACAGATCACCCCACAGCGTGGCTGAGCAAAGGGAAGTCAAGAGCATAAAAAGTGCCATCCTTGCACATATGGTTGACACCGGGCTTAGTGTGGACTCCAGCAAAGATTTCCATGTTCCTTATAAGGTCCCAACAAACTACCCCAAGCCATTGGGTCAACGTCTACTAGCAGTAGCAAAAGCGACTGTCATTAGGTTAAAGAAGCCGGTCTTGTGCGCACAAAAGACCCTCGAGTAAGCTCTGCACTTAGCTTGGTCAGTGGTCACTTAGCTGCATGCATGGATAAAACTGCATTTATAACACTTAAACCTGCTTATACCTGTGGTGCTCATTCTCTTCTACAGGTTCGAACCTTTAGAGTCAACGTTTTCACCCGATATAGCCTCATTATTAGTCCGGCGGATCTGTTATGATCTCTGTTATGTCTCTCGGATCTGTTATGATCTCTGTTAATGTCTCATGACGTTGCACAAAATGCAGGTTAAACTAATGGGACAGTAATTTTCTGACTCCAGCTTGGACATTGTTTGTGGATCGGGAAGATAAGGCCAGTTTTTCATTCCTGCAGTAGTTGACCCTTTTACATGAACTTTTGGAATGTCATCAAAACCAGCTAACACAATACATCGGCCAATTCTCGGAGGTCATGTGGGTGAATTCTATATGGAACCGGTGACTTTGCAGGCTTCAGGAGGAGTAATTATACCCTTACTAATGTGGGCGAGAAGTAAAGACTTTCTTCAAGTACAAACGTTTGATAATTGTGTAGTTGTCCTGAGTAGGGGAGCGGAGGATTATTTTTTATGAGTGAATACCGACGCTAGGAAGCTAGAAAGGACTGAGGCTTTCGTTTGGTCATCCATTTCCACTAATCCGTTTTGGGACCGCAGTGCGGGAATCGGGTCACAATTTCTTTTATTATTGTGTATGTAACCGTATAGCATCTCGGGATGTTCCAAATAGTTCTGTTGTACGGTTGACTCATAGATCCTTTGGAGTCTGTTTTCCCCAGGCTGACAGACGCCTAGTTTAATTTGTATTCCTGCATGTGTTGACACCCTGGTTAGTCGAAACCGCTTCCACATCTTATTTATTCATTTAAAGGAGCTCTGAAGATCACGGTTTATCTACAACGGACGATTGTTTTCTTTCGTTTTAGGGGACAATTAAAATTAATAATTATTTTAACCAACGACCTGAACGTTATCAAGCATTAGTCCACAGTTCCCCAAATGGGGTTGTCCCTGGTATTGCTGAGATTTGCGTGAGCATGCTGGAAAAACCCCGCTTCAAAGTGTTTGTTTACAGTTGCTTAAGAAAGTCAGGCTATGAGAACATGGAATACTCAAAGAGCAGTACAACGTTGGTGGTAGATCTTGTAAATCCAGTACATTATCCTCGTCTCGGGTGAACAAGAGATCTAAACAATTGGAACGTTGCCCTTCCCTGACTCGTGTCCCGAACGATGCAGTTTGAAGATTAATTTTTGCTTGCCATTTAAAGCAAACGATGACCAAATGTATCCGATGGACCCGAAAAATTCCAAGTTTCCCAGTCGATGTTAGGAGCGTTAAAGTCTCAAGTGATAATGACATCATTATTCAAGTAAGGCTTGGTAAGCTCCCTTAGGAGAATGAAATCGCGTTCTAAAGAGTCGATAACCATGGATTATACTTTGTGTTCTCCAATATTTTCTGAGAGCCAAATTTCAGTCAGAGAAATTATATTTAATGTTTTCATTAATAAACGTCCGGAGCTCACTCACTTTATTGAAAAGGCTCTGCACATTTGAGTACATGAATTTTATCGTGTGTCTTTGTCTTCGGTGATGATATAAGGAGTCTACCACAGGAAGGACCTCTTCTTCACTATTGTTTTCTTGTCCGTTGTTTGGAGCCATTTTCCCTCCCTTTCGGTCAACCTCTCCAGTTTGGTCCTCATTTCCCTCATTTTGTGCTTTTCCGACGGTTCGTAATCTGGCTGAGAGCCATTCTCCGTTCTATAAGGCTTGAGGCCTGAAATTCAGTTTCTAGAACGATTTTAAGGGACCACGATGATGACAGTTCATGAGAAGCATTCGCTTTTCCCCTGGCGGAAGGCTTTATGCACAGTCACGTATACATTATCTTGAAGGACGGCAATTTAATAGGTTTGGAACAGATTCAGTTCATGTTCTACTCTTTCCTTTGCAATCCAAGAAGTTGACCCAGGAGCCGCTTTTATGACAAAATTTCATTTTCGGTCAAGATGTTTGTTTGGTAACTTGATGCTCTGATTTGCTGATTCACTAAATAAATTGTATATTTAAGGCCAGATGGCCGCATCATTACCAACTTAGTATCTCAGTATCAATAAATACAAAGTGGATAATTGATGCACCGTGTAAACAGCCATATGAACAGCAGGAATGTGTAGTATGGTAGGTGAAGCCGATTCTGAACGATTTGCAATTTCTAAAGCAATAGTTAAAAATCTTTGGAATATACGGTGGACTAGGAAAACGCAATAGAAAAACTTCCACGGTTGAATCGGGGGCGGAGTTCGGTGAGCCACTTGTGGTTTCCTAACTTTACAATCTACTCTGGAATAGCGCTGGGTATTTTCAAGAAGATGTGTAAGGATGTATAAACTTCCAAGTATGAAGTTTAGGAAAAATATGACTCAGCTGTTTGTAGTCTTCAAAGAAGATTTTTGGGAAAATCTGTCAAGGTGAGAGCCTTGTTCAGAGAGGTGGAAGATTGCAGAGCACTGTTGATAACAATTTTAGAGATATATTTGACAGGCACGAATCGAAAGAAATAAGCTTTAACTCTGATCCTTGTTTGATTTGGTAGTGCCGGGAGAACTGGTGGCGAAAACGAGAGATAGTGTGAGCTTCTATTTGTGATGCACCTGAGCATTACTCCTTCGAACTGCTCCCAATCCTCGGTTTTGTTTTCAGACAATAAAGATTCCCGCTCAATGCGTGTGCTTTTAACCTTCTTCCTGTCAAAATCACCATGCCAAATGTTTTTAACTGACTTTCATGTGTCTGTCTGGTATTACACAGAGCGTGTACTCCCATAGGAAGAAGACATTGTTACTGTTACCGAGAGAGAGAAGGAGAGAGAAAGTAGACAGGACAACTTGTCAATGCTGTCCTATGAGTTCGTCAGGACAAGTTCAAGGCAATTGGCCTGTTGGCAGTCGTGTACTCTGGTTGGAAATGTGACGTGCTGAATGAGAAATATCTTAAGCATTATGTTAAGAAGGTGACAATCAAAAGCCAGTTTTGAGGTATGGGGTCGGCCAAGCTCCAGTCAATGTGAGGTGCTGTTAAGTTGTCCATGATTAGGATATTTGGCTGCATAGAAAGATTTTCTATCTCCTCTAGCAGATAGGTATCAGCCATTAGATCCATTCTTGGCAGGCGATAGATAATCAGGACATTAAGGCATGGTGAAGCCGCTATTTAATTGACAACCAGATTGCCTCGGAAGTACACGCCAGTTTATCGTTTTTTTCTGATAACATAAGTCCATGATAATCATACGTGTGAACGTTTCCTCCATTATGCCCCTTTCTGTCTCTTCTTAACAACTGGTAGCCCGCCATGGTTAACTCACAGTCAGCCACGTGCTGGGACAATCAGGTTTCTGTTATAGAGAGTACGTCTGGAGATAGATCACATAGGTGGATCTTCAGCTCGCGAACTTTAAAAGCCTGGTCTGCGCATTAGTGTTCATAGAACATGAGGTTACTAGGCAGCTCGAACCTTCAGTTATCATGTCGGCTGCACGGTCATCAATACCGGACTCGTCCATATTAAGAATGGTGGACGCTGCCTTACTCGTTTTTTTGTCGATAACCAAATTGTGTTCCCTCTCGCTGAGCCCTTTCTCAGTTCTAGAACTAGTAAACAACGTTTCAGTCTTTCTGTTGGTGAGGAAACCAGTTGAGAAACACGCATGGGTTAGAGAATTTGTCCGAAGGCGCCTGGAAAGAATGCTCCTGGATTTTTCGTTACTGACCACCACGACTTTAATAGGGCGTGAACAAGTTGCCTATGATGCATTTTACAACAGTTTTCCAAGACGGAATGCTTTGCTCACCTCGATCGCCTCGTAGGGTTCAAAAATTCGTGGAAGGTGTCCTAAATGTAGAAACCGAGTGACACTTCTATTAAACAAAGGAGAGCTTTTCTGAATTTGTGATACTTCCGGGTAGCTTATTCCAGACTGCCCTAGCGTTTACTGAAAATAAAACTGTTGGTATAATACTGAGCGCGCCAACGGAATAAATAAAAAGACATCTTGATGACTGGTGCGCCGAGAGTGGTTGAGCTGCCTCAGAGTAGTAAGGGGGTTGAAGATTAGAATGTTTAAAAAATAATACAGTAAAAATGGTCCCTTCTGTAATCTGCGAAGCCACAACGGATCGAGGTTAGAAAGCTCAAAGAGCTTTTGTTACGACAGGTTTCGGTGTTCTGAAAAGGAAAATCTTTTAGTAAAGAAGTGCTGGACTGATTCTATCTTCTTCCTTTCACTAGCGTGCAGAAGGCTAAATATAAATAAGTAGGATTCCAGACTTGGTTTGACAGACATTGTATAATGGCTGGTTATAATATTGATGGTTTCAAATTTTTTAAGATAAACCCAGTAGTTTGGCATGCTTTCGAAACAATCAAGGCACAGTGCTCTGAAAGATGAAGACCACTAGAATATAATTTGCCCTGATCCTTTATAAACCCCGCAAATTTAGGTCGTGGCCCTCTATGCTTAACTTGGGCTGATAATTGTCGCCAATAACCATAAAGGAGCTTTTGTGCCAAGAAAGGGAATGGCATCATGTGCAATACCACCGAGCGAAGCCTGAAGATCCTTTTTCAAGAGCTGAAGAACGATGTTGCGATCGGCCGTCTTATATCGATAGGAAACTTTTAAATCGACAGCGTACATAAAAGGCCTACCATACTGAAAACAATCAGGAATATCGTTGACAAAAAGGCAAAATAGGAGAGAGCCGAGCATGCTCCTCTGAAATTTTTAATCCTCACATGTGTGCGGTTGGAAATAACATCGAAAATTTAAATTATTTGTGTATGAGCATCCAAATAGGAGGACATGAATTTCAGAAGCTTGCTGCTTATGCCAAAGGAGGCAAGATTCAGCAGGAGGAGATCAAGGTTAACAGGATCAAAAGCCTTAGTGAAATCAAAATAAACAGTGTAAACTGCAAAATCACTGTCTCTAGATTGTAGCACTTGATCAAAGAAAGAGAACTAGCAGGTATCACAAGAATATTTCTCGAGTGGCACATGCGAAGCCGGATTCCGTAGGTTATTTTCTGTTAGGTGATGCATCAGCTTGTCTTTAATTAACGTCTTCAAGGTCTCCGAAGCTGCGGAAAGTCTATTTACTGGCCCAAAGTCGTCAAATGACGTAGATCAGCCGTATTTGGTTAAAGGCAGAATGCGCTATTACTTCCATAATAAAGGGAAGGATTCGCTTTCAAAACAAAATATTAAATATCCGACACAGAAGGGACGGAAATATATCAATTGCATCAGCCTTGAGAACCCTGACTGGGACACCATCTGGTCCAGGGCAGTAAAATTGCCAAAAACGTCAAATGGCTATGGTCACGTCCCAGAGGGTAAAATTTATGGTTTCGAGGACAGTACTGGTCCAAACCCGGATGGTCGGACAGGGAGCGACAGAAGTTCCAATAAGAGATCTGGAAAAGAAAGCATAGGAGCTATCAGCCTTCAACTTAGCGTCATTTATCGGATTTCCTAAGGCACCTCAAAGTATGGGGTACTGCGTTTTTCTCCGCTCTTTTACTGTGCGTGAAAGAGTTTCTCAATATTTAACGACGAGTGTACGGAAAATTTGGCCTCATCAGCTAGTAGTTTTTCTTCAGAAAGCCTCTTAACCTGTTCAAAGAATATTTGGATCAAGGGCAGGACGGAAGTGTCGTTTTGTTGATGAAAACGATGTAAGATTCTGCGCAGTCTACCTCGGAAATATATAGATAGGTAGACTTCATCCTTGACATAAATTATTTTCTTACAGGGAACAAGACGAGAAATGAGTGAATCTATAACTTGGTAAAATGTATGAGTACAAAAATTCACATCCAAACATAGGAAGAAGTTAGTCCAGCCGCAGGAATTAAGATTTGTCAGTAATTCCTCCATATTTGCTGATCTAAAATCACGGAAAAATACTATATTTTTCAGAAAACCTTTCATCAACCTCAAGTTCTAGTTTAGAAAAAAGTATGGCATGGTCCGAACTATCTAACAATTTCTGGCACAGAATGGATGGAAGTTTGGCCAGCTCTCGAGCAATTTCGAAGAGCAGCTTTGCTGGAATGTCATCCGTGTCGGAAGATTTACCTATCTTCAAGTGTTTTTACTCTGCAACAAGCACCTATTCTAGAAACAGAATATCATGAGTACTTGGTGCTATAATGGTCTCGTTACTAGGTGGAATGAAAACAGCTTTTCTGGCGAAATCGACTGAACGAACTGAGAAAAATGCTTAGATTTGCTTTTACTTTCTGATATTTTGAAACCATCAACAGATTCCGGTTACGCGTCCTCCTTCTGAAGAAGCTGTACAGCAGTTTAAGATTTTCAACTGCCCAGTGGAGCGAAAAACGCTCTTAATCCAACCTGTATTTTAAAAATCAAGCCTTTTAAATTATTCCTTTGAACTTTGGGTGTTTGAAAGGCTGCAGTTTCGTTTATTCTGCAAAACGTCTTCCATAGCCTTTCTTTCTTTTTTATCTCTGTTTTATATTTCATGTTAGCCACTGTGGTCGGTTTGCTGTCCTAGGCTTTGAAACCGGACAGTGGCACTTTATTAGATGCAACAACTGCCCCTTTTGATAAATGTCGGTCCTCATAAAGTTCCCGGAGAAGAGCAATTTCACAGTGTATGAAAGACAGAGAAGATTACCAATTCTATTGAGGCTATTTGACTGACAAAATGGCATGGGGATCGTATTTACTTGAAGTCATGACTCTCTTCCGATCACCAGGGACAGACACCAACGCTTATACTTGTTTGTTGGAGAACATAAAGGAGATTGATAGACGACCTGATGTTATTTTTATGGGTGACTTCAATGCACCCAACATTCGATGGAACGATCTGCAGGCACAGTGCTCAGAGTATTCTTTCGACCACCGTTCGCTAAAGAAAACACTTGAATCTCTTCTTACACCAGTTCAGTTCAGTTCAGTGTATTTGAGGAAAATAGGCTTACGCCTTTGAAATCCCTATTTGTTACATAAAAGTAGCAGGAATAAGAAGCAAATTAAAGAAGTAACAGTCAAGTGAATGCAGGCAGGTTTACGTGGTACACTGATATTGTTAAGGTTAAGTAGTCACATAGTCTTCGTTGTGCCTGTAACATATGTATCATGTCAAGCGATGTTTGAATGACACACAGACTGGGACATAACAATCGCCTCAGGTAGGCTATTCCACGGTTCCACGACACAGTTGGTGAAAAAATACTTCCTCACATCCAAACTTACTTGGGGCACGCTTGGTTTGAATGGATGACTCGGAGACACTGTGGTAACGTTGATGTCTACAATTTTCAATCATACGTACGGGTTTGTGCGGGAATAACACTAAACTGGAGGAACAGAGCAGGAACATTGGGCAGATCTCATATGGCAGTTCAGCGATCTCTTACTAATGAATTTTGTGAAACATACTGCGCTTCAGTATGTTGGAGATACCGTGGACCGTTATGGAAAAGCGGATCGCATATTTAAGATGTTGGCCCACAAACGTACCGTCGCTTTAAAAGCGATGCGTACCCGCTTGATAGCGCCTGATGATGAATTGGTTTAGCTGCCTTGAACGATGCGTAGAAGGCTGGACATGCTAAAGTAAAAGCTCGAAGTCTCTATGTAACGTAGCCTAAGGTAGCCGTGATTCCGAATGAAGTTCGTTTTATCATTTGAACGTTTCCAAGTTTCCCCGTTTTGTGAGGGCATTTGTTTGAGTTAGAGGACGAACATTTGGGACACTGTCCAATCGACGAATTTTCTTGGAAATTTTACAATATTCCGATACTCGTTTCTTAATTTTCTGGGATCCCTGCCGGTTGCCCTCCTTCCTTTCTGGAGACTGTTTTTTGGCTACACTGAGCTCCGTAGACGTATTGCCACCTCCCTTATTGGATGTGATGTGTACCGAAGCTGTGCATACGTATGTGAGTTTGTCTCCCTCATGTTTCCCCGTTAGGGACTGCTTGTGCTCGTGTAAAATGCGAGAAGGTTTCTTCAACTTCTCTATCTCCATCTTCAGCCCTTTCATATTCTTTTCAATCACCAAAATTTTTTGAAAGTTTAAAGCATATCGCACACGTTTCGTCCTTGTAATTGACATCTAAAAAAACTTATTAATCTCTTGTCCCGTTTGGCGGGAGGTGACATTAAGTAAACAGGCTTGGAATTTAGGTCATTGGTATTCTGATTAGTGTTTATATAAATAATAAATGAATAAATAAATTGTATATTTAAGGCCCAGAGGGCCCCATCATTACAAACTTAGTACCGTGGTTTAAATAAATACAAAGTGGATAATTGCTGCACTATGTGAGCATCCATATGAACAGCAGAAATGAGTAGTATGGTAAACTTATCCGATTCAAAAAGATTTGCTATTTTTAAAACAAAAGTCAACAATCTTTGGCATATACGGTAAACTGGAAAAGAAGCAGTATAAAAAACTCCTAGGGTTAAATCGGAGGCGGAGTTCGGCGAGCCGCCAATTTAAAAAAAAATAGGAGAAAAAAACTGCTTCACTAAAACATTAATAGCTAAATGCAATGGTATAGTATTATGATGTTGCTGACTACGTATGAGGGTTCGGAACGCTCCTTGTCGGGTGAGAGATAATATAGCAGTCAGAGCTACTGTTTATAAACACCAGTGGAGGTGAGAGAGGACGAACTCATCGTAGACAACATGGTCGAAACGAAGAGGGGACAGTAGAGGTCACAAGATCATCATCGAGATGCGACATTGCTGACTGTATAGTCCATAATATAGCAGTCAGAGCTATTGTTTATAAACACTAGTGGAGGTGAGAGAGGACGCACTCATCGTAGACAACATGGTCGAAACGAAGACGGAACAGTAGAGGTCACGAGATCATCATCGAGATGCGACCTTGCTGACTGTATAGTCCATCACCAAAGAGGCGAAACCATCAGAACCCACCTCGATCATCAACAGAACCTGGAGACTATCGTCAGGGTTGCAAATTCGGAGGTAAGTATGAAGGTTGTCAAGAGTTGGCAATGCTAGTTTAAAAGGAGGGAAGAAAAAAAGTAAATGCAAAGATTGACTCTGCAGAGGATGATGGAAATATTATAAGAGACCAATATAATATCAAGGGAGCTGCCTCAAAAGACCAGGAGGACCCTTTTCAAAATCCAAAAGTTGCGAGTTCGGGAAGGAAACAGACAATAAGGACTTTATATCTTCCGAATTTAAATGTTTGCGTAAATTTTTTTTGAAAAATAGCTAATGTGGACGACAACCTAATTTGCAGTGGAAGATTATTCCATATGAAAGCATATTTTGAGGCAAAAAACTGAGACCGGTTTGTTGTGGAGCTAAGGGGTGGTGAAATGATCATGGAGGAATTACGATTGGCATAGAGTCGATCTACCGGAGTAATAGCGTTAATTCGTGGGAGATTTGGGCTAGAGTTAACGCAAAAAAGGAAGCAGAGACCGGCTTCGAGTCTTTTAACCCATAGAAATTTAATGTTTGCTAACTGGCATCTATCCGTATAAGAGATACTGGATCCAGGAAGAGAAAATAGTCTTCGAGTAAAAACCCTCTGAATTTTTTCAATCTTACTGCGGTCAGAGGCGTTCATCAGCCCAAATAGAGGACAGCAGTATTCGAGGATAGGAAGAACAAACATGCAGTAAAGGTTTAACTTTATTTCCGAAAGGAAGAAATTATGTGATATAAAACCACATATCTGTGCAGCCTTTGCAGAAATTCGATCTGTATGAGGCGATAATGCTAGCTTATTCGTGTAACTTAGACCAAGTCTTTTATGGTTGATCGTTCTAAAAGTGTACTATGTTGAAATACTAGTGGTCCAGGAAGCTTTGCAGGGCCAAATTACATGAAACTGCTCTTAAATGGAGAAAATTCCATCTGCGAAGTACAGCTCCAACGTGAGAGCATAAGTAGATCAGTGTTGATTTTGTCAACGCAACTATTAGCAGTAACTTTAGAAAATGAATAAATGCATTTGAGATCGTCAGTGTAAACGAAATTTTGTGAATTTGTGAGTAAAGTTGAAATTTCGGTAATGTACAGAATAAAGAGAAGGGGACCTAGAACGGTGCCTTGAAAAACGCCACTCGTGATCGTCATCATTTAAATTTAAATCAGCGAGTTCGACCTGTGGTAATAGCTCAGTGGTATCACCGTCATTTCCCCCACGCTGGTGCCTTCGTTCGATCCTCGGCAGTACCTTGTTTTCTGACGATTCCCGAAGGGTATATTTTTGACTTCCATGATAGATGTCATAAACGATAATGGGCGTTAAATTATGGGACGAAGGTTATAGCGGGATCAACTTAATGAATTAAGTATCGAAATGACTAAGCTCTCTGTAGACTGGAAGATCTCTTGGAGTTGCTGGCGAGAAGTGTACAAGAGGAGGATATCGGACGTTTCCGCTGTTGTTCTGCAGTGGTCAAATGAGGATGAAGGGTATGTTGAATAGAATCCAAAGCTTAATAAATAAAGTCCGCAAGAGTGACCAGTAGACTGAAATCTCGAAAGGAGTAAATTCCTCGAAGGTCGAAAATTTTAAAGCGATTTCTATGGGCGCATTTTTGACCTTGCCTGTAAACTGGCAATATATCAATAAATAAAATAAATATCATCTGAACTCGAAATTGCTTGCCCTTACGACTGCGAAGCAGTTTGGTTAAAACTAAAGAGGCATGGAGAACAAAAGCTGAATTTCTTGTCTCTTTACAGACCACCAAATCAAACTCCGGAAATCGACGAGATAAGGTTCGAAATAATTAAAGATGCAGCTCAAACTCAAGACACAGTTATCACCGGAGATTTTAATGCACCATTGACTGACTGAAACACATTATCCGTTAATGATTCACGGTATTCCTTTAGCTCCAAACGATTAAAGCTCACGATGAATCTCTCTCTCATCCAGAATGTTAGATTTCCAACGAGAGTTAAGGAGGCTCAACTGGCGAGTTACCTAGATCTCGGTCTTTTTGAGGACCCAATTGATGTGGATAAATTAAGTTCATTCGCGCCACTTGGTACAAGTTACCATGTCATGCTGCTGTGGGAATACTGCTTGCAAACCAAGCAAACGGAGTCTCCTGGTGTTCAGTTGAATTACTGGCGTGCAAATTTCTCTGCGATAAGGGATGACTTATCGGCACTAAATTGGCAAAACATTCTGACCGTAAATCCAGATTTAGATTGGATTACTCTCAGGGACGATATAAACAATGCAATGCACCGCAACTGCCCTACTAAAAAGTACAAAAGGCAAACCGCCCTGTTTGGTTAACGTATGATTTGAAAAGACAATTGAACTGAAAGAATAAACTCTGGAGAAGGTACGTAGCAACAACTCAACCCATGCATTACGAAGAATATTGCCGAAAGTGGAACGAAAAAAGGTTAATTATCCTCAGATTACGAAAGGAGCATGAGGCTGAAATTATAGAACGCGTCATCGATAAGCCAAAAGTACTTTTTAGCTACATCAATAGTCGGTTGAAGAAGAGGGAGATCGTGGCAGTGTTGATAGGTTAAAACAACGAAGACATGAATGAAATTCTAGATAACGCAGAACATCTTAGTAGATTTTTCGCATCTGTCTTAACAGGTGAAGCAGATTTTTACCAAACAGACTTTCATACAAGACGTAACGACACAGTAATTAAGGGCCTCGAATTCACAGAAGAAGATCTGAAGAAGGAGCTTCTTGCACTCAACGACGCCAAGTCTCCGGGTCCTGATCAATTACCAGCAAACGTATTAAAGGAGCTTGCTACCGAACTCTCGAAACCACTCTAGTGTTTCCAGTCGTCCCTTGTTCGAGGCATCCTCTATTCTGAATGGAAATCAGCAAATATATTCACAAGAGTGGACCCAGAACCAGCGTTGAAACTATCAACCGGTGAGAAAAAACATGCATTTGTTGCAAAGTGATGAAAAGGATCATCAAAGGGATCCGACAGCTGCCTGGAATTCTTGGACTTCTTTGAATTTGTTGCCATGACCCATCTCCGTGTTCACTTATTGAAAATGCGCGTCCAGCAAACGAGACTGAATGTGCACAAGTTCTCCTGTGTCAGAGTGGTCAAACCATCGAATGCCCTCCCTGACGACCTTGTGATGTCAACATCGTTGGAAAGCTTAGAAGGAACCTTGACCGTTTTATGTTCCAAAATGAGCCGGAGGAATGAAGAACTTAACCCTCGAGAGTCACGCACCACTTGTCATAGTTTATGATCGCCTTTGAACTTTTGCAACCCACATAGTTTGTCTGTATACCGCACTAAATTTGACTTTAAAGTATGGTACTCAAAGGTCCATGCCTCTCCACCTCAATAAATTGAATTGAATTGAATTGAACAATGAAAGAACTAACGAGCTACCAAAACAGTTTGGGGCAAAGACTATGCAAGCGCGCCTGTTCCAGCGCATGATGCTCGTCACCATTTCGATGGCTCCTTTCGAGGGTTTTTTTCACCACGAAGACAAAGTGACTACTTAACGTTAAACCTACCATTTTACTACGTAAATCAGCCCGCGTGCACTTAACAGTAACTTACTTACATTGCTTCTAATGCTTGCGATGTTTCTGTAGCAAATAGGGAGAAAAAATGCGTTAGCGTATTTTCCTCAAACACACTGAATCGCTCTGAAAAATTCTTTATGTATTTCAGTATAGACCATTATATTCAAGGGTAACAGGCATTGCCTTTGTAGGCCATATTAATAAAAACTTTAACTACAATAGATTCTTGAGATTCTACTTAAGACAATTAAATTTTCCCCTGCGGGTGTATTTTTGCATGTTTTCACTCCAGATTTGTTTTAAAATATATTTTTCGAACCAAGCTCTTAATTATATTTATAAACCAGATTTATCATTTCATATCTGATGAGTAGGAAGTCTTGACTGGGGTTTAAATGCTACTCTATTATCCTTACTTCAAAATGTAAAACCACACCCTCTTCACAAAAAGAATTGACAGATTTTGAAGACAGAAAATTTCCCTTTGTTAAATGAGTCGTAAAAGTAGAAATAAGAAATACATTATGGCTTTGAACTTTAAGAATTTTCCTTGTAGTCTCACGTAGCTGGTTTGAGTAGACCAATAAGTATCAAGCGTTTTAGGCGTTCGCATTGGAAGGGTTAACGCTTGATTTTGAGTGGGTGGATGGTGTTGTGGCCGCGCTACTGCTTTGTATTGGCTGCTCTGCGACCCTGTTTCTTTAAATGGTTTGCTTCATGGGGCTGATAGTTAGTGTAAGTGTCGCTTCCGTTTCTTAATCCCGAAATGAACGTCCTTAGACCTGATGTTTCGCGTGCATATAACTCCCTCTCAAGGAGTCTTCGGGCCGGCGCTTGCAGATGTGCCGCTGCCCCAGTGCATACCGTTGGTATGCTTTTTAACATTAACTTTTCCGTTAGTTTGTACCCCCGGAGCAGCTTATCATCTGACTTCATCTGAGGTACCCGCAGAGGCTCTGCCTCGCGTCTCTGGTGCCGGATTTATCCGACCGAAGATCAATGCAGGTGTGCAACAGGAGACTCAGTCCCCCACGGCCGCTACTGCTACTCTTACTCAGGGCATTACCTTGGTATGTTATAAAATTTTTAAAGCCCCTTTCTTCACCAGGCTCTTTTCTTTACGTTTTTTTCAAAAGGTATCGCTTATTCGACTGCCTTCGTTAAATATTCTCTGACTCGGAGTTGAGCGCTAGCCTGTATATTCCAAACCTGATCATTATTTCTGAATTCTGTCGTTTTTCTATTTTATTGTGTAATATCTTTAGTTACACTTGTCATAGCTTCTGCACTTTTTCTTATTAGGTGTATGACCGTTCTGACGTTCATTCATAAGTAGTGTCACATGGCTAAGTTAACCGTGCATATGCGAGACCTTTGAAGCGAAACTATGCCATTCAAAAGAATTTCCCCGACCAAAAACCTAACACTGTTACATTATTTGTTTACTTAGTAATGACTGTCGTGAGGTTATTCGTAACTCAGGTAAAATCGCTGTGACTGCTCACGGGATTGTCTAGATACGCTGACGCGACGTCAGGATTCGATCCTGCGGTATAGAAACTGTGACCTTGGCCGTGTGGTACTACTTATGATTTAGTGTCAGGACGGTCACATGCCTAATAAAAGATGGTGCGGAAGATATGGCAAGTCGATCTAAAGAAAATGCACTGGAAACTTAATAATTTGCAGCGATCAGCAACGGAAGGGGGTTGCTAACTGCAGTGATCTGTGCGGAATTGACTCTGACTGTACGACGAATATTTAAACAATTGAAGGGATATCTTAACTTTTCGTATGTATGAATCGCCTAGATTCCACTGATGCACAAGACTGTTATAAACCTATCACTAAGTAGTAGGCCCAAAATACTCCAAAATTTTGGTTTAAACAATTTGTAAGGTCGTTTCTTGATGGCATTCTTTGGTGATCTGTTCCTCTGTGTAAATGCATATCTCAGTATAGCCGGAGAATGAGACCGTCACAATGTTTTCGTTCTTTTGTCTCGCAGCTAAAAACCTTCGTGACTGGATTCCCAGATTGTCGGGAAACATACTAAGTCGCAACGCCTAATTCCTTCGGTTGCGAACTTTCAGTCGTCGCCGGGAAATTTCACAAATGTGAAAGACTTGTGGTTCTTTTGTTTTGAATCGCCTGAAGCATCTGCATCAACATCGAATCGTTCTAACTTGAGAAATTGATCATTCTTAAGTTGTAAGACTAATAAATTGTTGTTATTACAATAGTCGCAATCAAGCAAGTGGCAGAACATGAGCCAGATAGGATAAAAGAGTCGGAATGAATGAGTACTCTAGAATTGAGCTTTATTCCTCTTATGATTGATGTGTCCGTACTTGAACGAAAAAAAGAACAGTTCTTTATGAAATAAAATTGGGTCAGGCAGTACCTCAGCTTCACAGTCACCTTGTGTAGACTTCAATTGTCTAGGCACCTGCTGTGGCATGTTGTATGCCTAGTGCGAGTCTCTTGGCATAAAATCACTGTTAAGACATTTCCAGAAAATATCTTCAGTTGTTATTTCGGGAGCATATGAACTCGTTGTGCATGACCTTGTCAGCTGAAATTTTTTTAAAAGTGCATCGCGTTTTCCCCTTTAGGAAATGCTCCCTGGAATCACTCCTCTTATCCCGGCCGTTGATTCCGACAGCCTAGACTGTCAAGTTGTTGCCTGCTCCTCTGAATTAGTGTCAGGTAAGATTTAAAAGTCTAAATGCTTACCCAACCAGAGTTCGCACCACTCTTCCCTGGCAAGGAGCTCAGTAACCTCACCGCTGTTACAATTGCCCACCGAACCAAATGCAACATCTTCGACTGGAACGATGAAATGGCCGACGAACGCGAAGAGTTGGCCAACTACGTACTTTAGAATTTCAACCTTAGTGTTCTTTTTGAGTTTTCTGAGGCTGCCAAGGAGATGTGCACGTATCTGAACAACCACGGATACTGGGCTGATTATATCGATCCATACACCTGCCAGCCGGTAATACATTTTATTTAAATATTGTTGGCAAACGTCTTATATACTTATCTTGCACTGTGACCTTTTTTGGATTTAACCCCTAGTTGCAGAGTCCGAGTTTGGCGCTAAAAATCTTGGATAATTAATAAGTGGAAGGGGGACAAACATTTCCAGAAACCCGTCGGACGAAAAATAGAGAGCGGTGGAAGCAACTGAGCTCCCAAACATATTATTTGGAGTCCCCTATAGGAACGCAGGAATGGCGGCATAAATGGGAATTCATGGAGTTCTGTTCTTTACGAAGGCTTGTCATGGAGTGTAAGACGATCCCCGAAGGTGGCCATACAAAGTGTAAAGTTCAGTTTGCTCTTAAATTAGCTCGTTTACTGGACTACGGTGTGTCTTACAATTACTAAATAGTGTCATTATTTCCGATTCGTTTGATAATTTGCCATCCTAATATTCTGCTAAATCCCTGTATTTACGTCATGTTTGTATGACCATTCGCAGTTTCTCATTTTCCATGAGGACTGCGTATGGTGGACACATACGACAGGATTCGAATTTACTTTTTACAGTGTACATAATCTTCATTCGCTATAGTGGGCATCAACGGTCGTTGGACACCAGTTAAACCTGCAGATTAAATTTCCTCGTCTAGAAGTGCTTTCATGTTGTCCATCTTGTTTTCTCGAAGTGTAGTCTAAAGTCACTTAAATGTTGCAGATAGAAAAAAAGGTTCCGATTATGGTAGCCTCCTCCCCAATTGAGTGTCCCCTTAAGTAATTTCCCGAAACCCGCCTTAAATTGTGCTAAAGCCTCGGTTCTGCCTCCATGTGCTTTCTTAACCAGTGCGGATTATTCCGGATGCTCAGTAATTAGTAATTTTTGGATTCCATTCTTTTCTTCTGCAGGCTCTAAGTGGAACTACTTCTGATGCGCTTACGGAGACGGATGCTCGTCTTAAGCGTCTCGGCTTCCTGATTGATGATATTGCTTGCTGCAAGATTCTTCGCCACCAGCGTTGGGGCCATCAGGTCTCTGTTGGCGTCGTCTTCACAAATGCACCGCCGAGCCTGCCCATGCTGGCCAATCTTCAGCCCTCGTCGTTATCCACTCACTAAAATTGCTGTGCTATCTTCATTGAGCGTGTTTTATTCTTATTTAGATTCTTACTAAATACCAGACCCATACCATGTTTCAAAATACACTATTTTGCCTTTAAAAAGTATTTCTCTTACACTCTGTTATACAGTGTCTGCTGCCCGTACAACTTTCTTCGATGTTTCAGCGTGAGCACAGTTCAGGGTACTATCCAACGACGATTCAGTGTATTCGATTGTTCTTCTTGGTATATGTCTAGAAAAGGTAGCTGCCCTTTGTTCACTCAATAAGTTTGATTAGGGGGACGCACGCAGGGGCCGTCCGACAGTCCTAGAATCAAGAACAATAAGCCTTCACGGGGGAAGCAGGCAGTCGATGAGGGTGAAGTCTCCTATATTGATAATCTCTTTTTTTGGTAAGCTATTGTCATGTTCCCGTTCCAATAGGAAGTCTTGCCATCAGTAGCTTCTCAGACTTATGAAAACTTAGTTTACTCTTATTAGACTGCCGATTTAACCAGGCCTCTGATTACCCTTAGATCTGCACATTCATATCTTTTCACAGCTTTACGCTAAAGCTATTTCGGTAATCCCGACACAACAACGTTGCTTGAAGGTAGTTTCTGTAAAAAAGCTTTCGGTATAAGACATCATGTACTACTGATATGCTAGTGGCATCAGGACCCGGCAGCCGATGTTAAACGGTTAGAGTTTCGCGATATTGCTGGGTTGTTTCTCATCCAATGTCTTCTGGATCGCGATTCCATCTCATATAATCTTAGAGACGCTATTGCTTTTTTCGAACCGATTCGCCATATTCGTTGATGAGGCAGGCTCTTTAGAATGTTGTGATGTACATCACAAGAAGTTTAATCGTCTCCGTGCACAACGCCCCCTTACATTGGCACCGAATGCGCACGCTTGGTGAGCCGTTGTCCATGACGTTTGGCAGTCTAGTTCAATAACAGGATAAGACCGGTTGCCATGTACTCCCCCCCCACTCGATTTGCTCCCATAGGGCTCCGTCGCACCCTCTAGCGGTCCCTCCTTGACGGAATATCGTTGATCATTTCAACCCCTCTTCGTCGTTGGCAATTTTCAGTCTGCGCGCGCTTGCTGTTTTCACTTGTGGTTTTTCGTTTATATTTTTAGCCACATACAACATACCGAGGCAACTATGTTTGACTCAGTATATGTCCAGGCCCCTTTGGTGCCCACAACTCCGCCAGTTCGCAACGTTGTCTTAACTGTATCGCTCTGAGGTGCTGTTTGTTGTGAAACTGCTAGGGCTAAGTCGAAGATATGCAGAGATTCCCGGTCCGGCCTTTGCGATGTTATCTAATTGCAGTCTGAGTGGTATAAGGCAGTGTTGAAATAGGCGAACACCGATCTTTGTGCTTCCCGAAGCAAACAAGCCCCGTATGGGTGGCAAAGGTTGCGAACAGGCAACCAATTACCAGGCCGAAGTCGCCCAAGCTATAATTGCAGAGAGGATAGACGACATAAAATATGCTTAGAGGGATACAGTCTGTTTAAGGCCTATCCTGCCTTCATTCAGCCAATCATAACCCGAACAGCCAGCTGGGGCTGGAAAATCAAACATGCGCTCGAGAACGGTGCAGTCAGTCCATACACTGGGTCTAGCAGATGTGTCGAAAACACTTGATCGAACCGAATTTCATCAGTGCCTTGCCACCTATCATTCTCGGTCGCTGCAGATCGGGTGTTTATTCAAACAGGAATAGGCGCACAGTGAGCTATTGGCTTCCCGAAGCAAACAAGCTCCGTATGGGTGGCAAAAATCGTCAACGGGAAACCCATTGCCAGGCCGAAGTTGGCCAAGATATAAATGCAGAGAGTAGAGAGGGCAGAACATATGGTTAGAGTAATATTGTCTATTTCAGGCCTAACCTGCTGTCATTCAGGCAATCATAACCCGAACTACTAGCTGGGACTAGAAACACAAACATGCTCTCGTGTACGGCGCAGGCAGTCCACACACTTGGTCTAAGAGATGGGTCATAAGCAGTACATCGAACCGAATTTCATCAGTGCCTCAACACCTGTCATTCTCTTTCGCTGCAGATCAGTTATTTATGCAAACAGGAATAGGGGCACAGTGATCTATTGGATTCCCGAAGCAAACAAGCTCCGTATGGGTGGCAAAGTTCGTCAACGGGAAACTAATTGTCAGGCCGAAGTCGGCCAAGATATAATTGCAGAGAACGGAGACGGCAGAAAATATGGCTAAAGTGATACAGTCTGTTTCAGGCCTAACCTGTTGTCATTCAGACAATCATAACCCGGACTACCAGCTGGGACTAGAAACACAAACATGCGCTCGTGTACGGCGCAAACGTTCCATACGCGGGGTCAAGCAGATGGGTCATAAGCACAACATCGAACATAATTTCATCACTGCCTCGCCATATGTCATTCTCTCTCGCTACAGATCGGGTATTTCTTCAAACAGTAATAGGCGCCCAGCGATCTATTGGCTTCCCGAAGCAAACAGGCTCCGTATGGGCGGCAAAGCTCGCCATCAGGAAACCAAGTGTCAGGCCGAAGTCGGCCAAGATATAAATGCAGAGAGTAGAGAGGGCAGAACATATGGTTAGAGTAATATTGTCTATTTCAGGCCTAACCTGCTGTCATTCAGGCAATCATAGCCCGGACTACTAGCTGGGACTAGAAACACAAACATGCTCTCGTGTACGGCGCAGGCAGTCCACACAATGGGTCTAGCAGGTGGGTCATAAGCACAATATCGAACAGAAGTTCATCACTGTCTCGCCATATGTCATTCTCTCTCGCTGCAGATCGGGTATTCCTTCAAACAGTAATCGGCGTCCAGCGCTCTATTGGCTTCCCGAAGCAAACAGGCTCCGTATGGGCGACACAGGTCACCATAGGAAACCAATTGTCAGGCTGAAGTCGGCCTAGATATAATTGCGGAGAATGGAGACGGCAGAAAATATGGTTAGAGTTATACAGTCTGTATCAGGCCTAACCTGATGTCATTCAGCCAATCATAACCCGGACGTCCAGCTGGGACTAGAAACACGAACATGCGCTCGTGTACGGCGCAGACAGTCCACACCCTGGGTCTAGCAGATGGGCCATAAGCACTACATCGAACCGAATTTCATCAGTGCCTCGCCACCTGTCATTCTCTGTCAGCTTATGATCGGCTATTTTTGCAAACAGGAATAGGAACACAGTGATATTTTGGGCTTCCCGAAGCAAAAATAGCTCCGTATGGGTTGCAAAGGTCGTCAACTGGAAAACAATTGCCAGGTCGAAATCGGCCAAGATATAATTGCAGAGAGTAGAGACGGCAGAAAATATGGTTAGAGTGATTTAGTCTGTTTCAGGCTTATCCTGCCATCATTCAGCCAATCATAACCCGGATTTCCAGCTGGGACTAGAAACACGAACATACGCTCGTGTACGGCGCAGACGGTCCATACACTGGGTCTAGCAGATGGGTCATAAGCACAATATCGAACAGTAGTTCATCACTGCCTCGCCATATGTCATTCTCTCTCGCTACAGATCGGGTTTTTCTTCAAATCGTAATAGGTGCCCAGCGATCTATTGGCTTCCCGAAGCAAACAGGCTCCGTATGGGTGGCAAAGGTCGCCAACAGGAAACCAATTGTCAGACCGAAGTCGGCCAAGATATAATTGCAGAGAATGAAGACGGCAGAAAATATGGCTAAAGTGATACAGTCTGTTTCAGGTCTAAACTGCTGTCATTCAGCCAATCATTACCCGGACTTCCAGCTGGGACTAGAAACACGAACATGCGCTCGTGTACGCCGCAGACGGTCCATACGCGGGGTCTAGCAGATGGGTCATAAGCACTACATCGAACCGAATTTCATCAGTGCCTCGCCACCTGTCATTCGCTGTCGCTGCAGGTCGGGTGTTTATTCAAACAGGAATAGGCGCACAATGATCTATTGGCTTCCCGAAGCAAACAGGCTCCGTATGGGCGGCAAAGGTCGCCAACAGGAAACCAATTGTCAGGCCGAAGTCGGCCAAGATATAATTGCAGAGAATGGAGACGGCAGAAAATATGGTTAGAGTGATACATTCTGTTTCAGGCCAAACCTGCCGTCATTTAGCCAATCATAACCCGGACTTCCAGCTGGGACTAGAAACATGAACATGCGCTCGTGTACGGCGCAGACAGTCCATACACTGGGTCTAGTAGATGGGTCATAAGCACTACATCGAACCGAATTTCATCAGTGCCTTACCACCTGTCATTCTCTGTCGCTTATGATCGGCTATTTATGCAAACAGGAATAGGGAAACAGTGTTCTTTTGGGCTTCCCGAAGCAAACAAGCTCCGTATGGGCGGCAAAGGTCTTCAAACTGGAAAACCAATTTTGCCAGGCCGAAGTCGGCCAAGATATAATTGCAGAGAGTGGAGACGGCAGAAAATATGGTTAGACTTATTTTGTCTCTTTCAGGCTTATCCTGCCATCATTCAGCCAATCATAACCCGGAATACGAGCTGGGACTAGAAACACGAACATGCGCTCGTGTACGGCGCGGGCAGTCCACACACTTGGTCTAACAGATGGGTCATAAGCAGTACATCGAACCGAATTTCATAAGTGCTTAACACCTGTCATTCTCTCTCGCTGCAGATCGGGTGTTTATTTAAACAGGAATAGGCGCACAGTGATCTATTGGCTTCCCGAAGCAAACAGGCTCCGTACTGGCGGCAAAGGTCGCCAACAGGAAACCAATTGTCAGGCCGAAGTTGGCCAAGATATAGTTGCAGAGAATGGAGACGGCAGAAAATATGGTTTAGAGTGATACATTCTGTTTCAGGCCAAACCTGCCGTTATTTAGCCAATCATAACCTGGACTTCCAGCTGGGACTAGAAACACGAACATGCGCTCGTGTACGGCGCAGACGGTCCATACACTGGGTCTAGCAAATGGGTCATAAGCACTAGATTGAACCGAATTTCATCAGTGCCTCGCCATATGTCATTCTCTCTCGCTGCAGATCGGCTGTTTATTCAAACAGGAATAGGCGCACAGCGATCTATTGGCTTCCTGAAGCAAACAAGCTCCGTATGGGCGACACAGGTCACCACAGGTAACCAATTGTCAGGCCGAAGTCGGCCTAGATATAATTGCAGAGAGAGGAGACGGCAGAAAATATGGTTAGAGTAATATTGTATATTTCAGGCCTAACCTGCTGTCATTCAGGCAATCATAACCCGAACTACTAGCTGGGACTAGAAACATGAACATGCGCTCGTGTACGGCGCAGACGGTCCATACACTGGGTCTAGCAGATGGGTCATAAGCACTACATCGAACTGAATTTCATCAGTCCCTTGCCACCTGTCATTCTCTGTCGCTTATGATCGGCTATTTATGCAAACAGGAATAGGGACACAGTGATCTTTTGGGATTCCCGAAGCAAACAAGCTCCGTATGGGTTGCAAAGGTTGTCAACTGGAAAACAATTGCCAGGCCGAAGTCGGCCAAGATATAATTGCAGAGAGTGGAGACGGCAGAAAATATGGTTAGAGTGATTTAGTCTGTTTCAGGCTTATCCTGCCTTCATTTAGCCGATCGTGACTGGTAATGCAAGCTGGGGCTGGAAACTCAAACATGCGCTCAAACAGCTGTCTACGTCTTGCCTGTTGCACCTATAGCAACATACCTATAATATATATGTGGCATGTGTCTTATGACACAACGTTCGTTTATCGCCAGTGGCTAGCTGGCGGGCGGACGTAATGGGATCAAGTGTGATCCTAACCACATCAGTGAGTGTCATACGATTGTTTGACATGTATATATTCCTCACTGCACAAGGCATATGACGTACTGATGATCGGTAACAACCGTGAAACAGCTGTCTACGTCTTGCCTGTTGCACCTATAGCAACATACCTATAATATATATGTGGCATTTGTCTTATGACACAACGTTCGTTTATCGCCAGTGGCTAGCTGGCGGGCGGACGTAATGGGATCAAGTGTGATCCTAACCACATCAGTGAGTGTCATACGATTGTTTGACATATATATATATATATATATATATATATATAGGGAAACATGAATCACCATTTCTGGCTTATTAGCTTTCATCAGCCAGTCATACCCAAAGCTAGGTTTTTCTTACCCGAGATTCGAACCCGCCAACTTTTTTGACTGAAATTAATGCTTTACCATTGAGCCGCAGGCCCGTTGTTTTGTCATATGCATTCAGGAATATGAACTTTGAAAGTGTGGTATTCACCGATCTGGTCAAGGAACCCTTATGTTTTAGGTTTCTGATAATGCAGCAGTTTGAATCCCAATCCCCTTGTCGCTTAAATCTACGAATATTTGTTATGGAATTTAATAAGTGTCTCCTATCAAGTATTATGTTTCACGTCCAAAAAATTACCAATGAAATTGACCAGTCCACTCGTAGACCACAGGGATCCGTGGTCCTTGATTCTCGAGTGGAATCGGCCAGTGTTTTGTCCCAAGTCAGTCCAAACTCCTCTTCTCTCTACGGACTGAATTGTGCAAAGCTCGCTGGAACTGTCGGGATTCGAATCCATGACAAGAAGGATAACACAAGTACCTGTCCAGCCTACTGCAAAGTACGGGTTTCACCAATTCTGGTACAGTAAGTTGACTGCCCAAGCAGGTTTTCCGAGGCATTAAATGTGGAATTCATCATATAACAAGAATTTTCAGTTTCTTAATAAGTGTTTTTTGGAAGATTAGCGTAGATCGTCTGACCCACTCGTTAAAACTCGGCGGCCTCGATTGGATTCGAATTAATGCAAGAAAGTGCATGGTTTAAGTCAACGCTCTAGCCAACTGAGCTCCAGGGTCCCATCGGGAGTCGTAAGTTTAATCAGCCATTCTAAAACAGTTGGTCGATTGACTGTCCAAGCTGGATTTCCTTAACAGTCAATCCAGCCTCCACCAGATGATTACCGGTTTTTTGGGGCAGATTTGCATTACTCATCTGGTCTACTTGTAAAATAATCGCTGACCTCAGGTTCTTTCGTGTACATTTCGGTAAATTTAATAAATATTCAATGAAAATAGGCCCATTTAATCTGCTGTTTAATAATCCAGCATCACTAACTGCTACTTTTTGTATTGAGCGTTTGCTCAAATCTGTCACCTTTGGAATTGTCTAGTTCACATGACTGTCATTTTTACTTCAACTGATGCCTATTTTATTGCTGCTTTGTAATTTCCTAACTTGCTAACTTGGAGTAAATCACTCTATTGGAAGACTTATAGGCGTAGACTGAAATTCGATACGAATATTTAGGCCGACTTCTCTCAACCACAGTGAGATAACCGCGTAATATTCATTACGCTGCCAACAGGCAGCCTGGAGTACATTTTGGGGGTTACAGGTGGAACCCTACTCACAACACAGATACTAGCTAAAGCCCAGACAAGTGTTTAGCCGGTATTAAACGCCTATAAGCCTTCAAATAGACTGATTTAATCCAAGTTAGCAATAAGTTTCTGAGAAAATTGAAAAGCAGCAATTTGTAGTCTGTAGACCAGAAAGCTATTGCATTAGGCATAGATTACATTTATTTACTCCAATAACCGGTGCGTTTCGGAGTAAATGCAAAATGTTTGACAACTGGCGTATCTACCAGCGTGCACGCAGGGAACGCTGGGGGACCCACTGATGATCCTGACCCCTCGCAGCTGTGTTTAAAAGCGACAGACTACCGGCGAAACACGTGTCTGGGGTCTTAGCTACTACCTATGCTGTGAGTATGGTTCCAACTGTAACCCCTGTAAATTTTATTATTTCTTGAAATAAGCCTTAAGCTGTGTCTGTTTTCCAACAGTTTAATTGCCTATTGTGCTACAATTTTAGTAGTTTACCGGTGATACCATGACTCCTTCCTTGAAGCCCCAATTCGCATTCTTAAACCCCACTCTTTGGGGAGCATCCATCAACTTCATCGTTAAGTGACCCAACGAGGGCTCCCTTTCATTTCTTGGACTGTCTTACCTCTTGAGTGAAGCATAAAACTTCGCACACGCCAGTACATGCTGGTAATTGTTCATTCGTGATTCTCTCTGTCTCTCCTGGACTCCTCTATACCATCAAGCTTGCTCCTTCCCGAGCGCAGTTAAGCACTGTTGCGCACTTATTTGTTGGCCCGTTCCGTCTCCTGCATTTCTTTGCTGTACCGCAAATTCTCGTTCGTGCATGAGCCATTTGACATGCTTCGGCGTGGCTCTGCACTCTGCAGCTGTTGCATCGGCGTGCCTAGATGAGCTCGCTCACTGCCTCCTGATTGGTCAAGTGCTCCGAGCCTGTTTTGACAAGTCGGGCTGGGTGTTCGTTGCACGCCAGTTAACGACTCGTGCAACACAGGCAGATTTAGCGGAGTAAGTGCACTGGTGTGGAAGTGCATTGCAGCACCGTTGGCGGCTAGTCAATCGCAAGTGACGAGACCCACGTTATCCTGGTGTCACAAGGGTCGATGTCTTACGCGTGAACTCGTGTGTAGCGAGACAGTCTTCTGTAACACTGACCTCGCTCACTTCCCACTGACAAGCTCAAGTTAAGGGAACTGCAAATGAGCGTAACTTTTACGCGTGCCACTCATCACCTTTTACATAATTCCGCATAAACCCGGCTCCAAAAAATGCTCTCGTCAAAAGACTGTTGCTATGACGTCCTCCTCATCAAGAAGCCATTATATTTCGTCTCTATTTCCAAAGACGGAGTGAGTTATCTCGTGAGCGAGTAATATTTCACCCACGGAAATATGACCCCCGCGTATTGCGAACAGTCGTGCGTCGAATTCCGGGCCTAATTCCTACAGGTCTGAAGAAAACGGGAACTAAGAAGATGCTTCAACGAGCAATATGCATCGGAAACGATCGAAAAAAAACTCAAAATAAAAAGTGACATATAATTCGAACCCGCGACCTTTTTCGAATCCCAGGTGTGCCACACTTGGGATTGGGTATGACTGGCTGATGACGGCTAATAAGCCAGAAATGGCCATTCCGGTCTCCCTTGTCTTTGTCGGTACCATTCCATCATATGCTACACGTCGCTATGCGACCGCCTGCGAGGGCTCTAGTCTGAGCTCCAGGGCACAACGGAACATGCATGTTCCTTAAGCAGATCGGTGAGCCCCGCACTATCATCATATTTCCGATCACAACCGACAAAACAACGAGCCCGTGGCTCAATGGTAGAGCGTTCGACTCAAAAACCAAAGGTCGCGGGTTCGAATCCCTGGTGTGCCACACTTGGGATTGGGTATGACTGGCTGATGACGGCTAATAAGCCAGAAATGGCCATTCCGGTCTCCCCTTTGTCTTTGTCGGTACCATTCCATCATATGCTACACGTCGCTATGCGACCGCCTCGTGGAGGGCTCTAGTCTGAGCTCCAGGGCACAACGGAACATGCATGTTCCTTAAGCAGATCGGTGAGCCCCACACTATCATCATATTCCCGATCACAACCGACTAAACAACGAGCCCGTGGCTCAATGGTAGAGCGTTCGACTCAAATACCAAAGGTCGCGGGTTCGAATCCCAGGTGTGCCACACTTGGGATTGGGTATGACTGGCTGATGACGGCTAATAAGCCAGAAATGGCCATTCCGGTCTCCCTTTGTCTTTGTCGGTACCATTCCATCATATGCTACACGTCGCTATGCGACCGCCTGCGAGGGCTCTAGTCTGAGCTCCAGGGCACAACGGAACATGCATGTTCCTTAAGCAGATCGGTGAGCCCCACACTATCATCATATTCCCGATCACAACCGACTAAAACAACGAGCCCGTGGCTCAATGGTAGAGCGTTCGCACTCAAAAACCAAAGGTGGCGGGTTCGAATCCCAGGTGTGCCACACTTGGGATAGGGTATGACTGGCTGATGACGGCTAATAAGCCAAAAAATGGCCATTCCCGGTCTCCCTTGTCTTTGTCGGTACCATTCCACATATTATATATATATATATATATATATATATATATATATATATATATATATATAGTATATATATATATATATATATATACATATATATATATATATATATGATGTACTGATGATCGGTAATGACCATGAAACAGCTGTCTGCGTCTTTCCTGTTGCACTCTTAGCAACATATTTGTGCTATATATATATATATATATATATATGGAATTGAACCGACAAAGATAAGGGCGACCGGAATGGCCATTTCTGGCTTATTAGCCGTCATCAGCCAGTCATACCCAATCCCAAGTGTGGCACACCTGGGATTCGGAACCCCGCGACCTTTAGTATTTGAGTCGAACGTCTCTACCATTGAGCCACGGGCTCGTTGTTTTGTCGGTTGTGATCGGGAATATGATGATAGTGTGGGGCTCACCGATCTGCTTAAGGAACATGCACGTTCCATTGTGCCCCGGAGCTCAGACTAGAGCCCTCGCAGGCGGTCGCATAGCGACGTGTAGCATATGATGGAATTGAACCGACAAAGACAAGGGAGACCGGAATGGCCATTTCGCTTATTAGCCCTCATCAGCCAGTCATACCCAATCCCAAGTGTGGCACACCTGGGATTCGAACCCGCGACCTTTGGTATTTGGAGTCGAACGCTCACCATTGAGCCTTGGGCTCGTTGTTTTTGTCGGTTGTGATCGGGAATATGATGATAGTGTGGGGCTCACCGATCTGCTTAAGGAACATGCACGTTCCGTTGTGCCCTGGAGCTCAGACTAGAGCCCTCGCAGGCGGTCGCATAGCGACGTGTAGCTATGCTATATATATATATATATATATATATATATATATATATATTGCTGATAGAAGCGAAGATGCGTTTCCCCGGACATAAATGTGAAGAAAAGTCGATCTCAGGGACTATAGGTGTATTGTCTTGACGTTTTAAAAGCATGCAAGCTTCCATCGTCGGAGGTGAGTATCGTACTGCGTCTCACAGTATTTATAGGGGTGATAGCCATTTTGTAACACAGCGTTGATTAGACGGGTTTAACTTAACAGTGTAAACGATAGGAGGACGGGTAGGGGGAGTATTTAATTGGCTTCGGCGTTCTTTGCCGGCATACGCACAGGAAATTGCTGTCAGTTGACATGTCTCTCGTTTAGGGGGGTGGCCATTGTCTGGGTCCGCATTGACCTTAATTAGCGCCCTGGGTCGATATTCATGTTTGTGTCCCGAGGGCATGTCTCCTCGTCTGTGGCGGTAATTATGACTGCGCCTTCGTCGGCCCCGAATTGTGGCGTGGTTAGGTGCATGTACGTCCTAGGTTCTCCCGTGGTTGGATTCACGTTTGGCCTAATTCCGTGTTTGCTCTTACGTTCGATGAGCTGCGCCCGGAGGGCCGGGTAGGCTGCCGGAAGGGCGACACAACTGTTGATCGACGTAGGCTCCGTGTGCCAGGCTTCGATTGTTTCCCTGGATACGCGGTCATTTCCTCGACCCAGGATTTCGGCGTTTTGGAAGGAGAACGTGTGCCCAGAGTTCGCACAGTGTTCGGCCACCAGGGACAATGGGTCGATTCTCCTCACTGCCCGCACGTGTTCGGTAACACGGGTTTGCAACCGTTTCCCTGTCTCTTCGACGTAGTTAACTTCACAGGAGTCACATTGGATCCGGTAGATGATGTTTGACGTCTCACCTCGTGGAAGGGGCTTTCGGTCTCATAACTAGATTCCGAATGGTTGAATCCGGTCGATGGGCGATTCCGATCCCCACGCGGTCTGAGGAGGCCGGAAACTGCCTCAGAGACGCCGTCAATGTATGGCAGTGCACGCCAGACTTTTGGATGTTCTGTTACCAGATTTTGTCTTGGTTTGGTCAGCCTGCTGCGCTCGATGAAGTTACGAGGGTATCCGTTGGCCACGAAAAGGCGCTGGAGGTAGCGGAGTTCTGCCCTTTTGTCGCCCGCCTCGCTGCAATGTGTTTATGCCCTTCTATAGAGAGTTCGCACAAAGCTGCGTTTATGGTACAACGGGTGCTTAGGATTTGGCGTGTGTTGATCGCCTTCCTATAAGCCGTAGTTTTTATGTGCCCGTTGGATTTTCGATGGACAAGAACATCCAGGAATGGCAGTTGGTTGTAAATTTCGGCCTCCATTGTGAATTGGATGTCCGGGAAGATGGAATTCAGGACATAATGGAATTCTTCGATCATTTCTCGTTTGATGATGATGAAGGTATCGTCGACGTATCGAGTCCAAACGTTGGCCTGTAGTTTGCGAAAACCAGAGTCTCAAGCTTTTGGAGAACTGCCTCAGCGATGAAGCCCGAGAGCGGCGATCCCATTGGCGTCCCTCTGATCTGCTCGTACATGGTCCCCTCGAAGGTGAAGTACGTTTTTAGACAGAATTTTAAGAGTTGAACAAGATGTCCCCGCTTCGCCGACTCGCCTGCATCATCGCACTGCTTCTCAAGCAATTCGCTTACCGTTTTGACTGCTAAGTCCTGCGGGATTGAAGTGAAGAGAGAGGTGACATCAAATGACACCATGAACTCGTCTGCGGTTAGTCGCATCCCCTTGAGCCGTTCCAGGAACTGAGTAGCCGAAGTGACGGTTGTGGCTATGCCCGAGGTGAGAGACTTCAGGTGTCGGAACAACCATTTACCCAGATTGAATGTTGGTGCACCACGTAATGACACAATTCGACGGAGGGGAATATCGGCCTTGTGTACTTTTGGTAATCCGTAGAACCTTGCTGCGGCCGCATCTGATGGTTTTATAGCCAGTCTTACCGACTTACTTATTACTTTGTTTGTCTGCATATCGGCAAGCGTTTTGTCTAGCTGCATCATCAGCTTCTACATCGGTTCACGATCGCATCGAAGATATGCCTGTCGGTCTTCCAGCAGGTTGTTGGTCTTTTGAATATAGTCGGTCTTATCCAAGACGACTGTAGAACGTCCTTTGTCCGCTGGTAGTATCACAATGCTCGTGTCAGCTCTCAGTCTCTTGACAGCATCCTGCTCCACTCTGGTAATAATTGCGCGTGGTTTATGCGCCATTACCAAGGCGGTTACCTGTTGCCGAACAAGGTGTTTTGTTTCATCTGTGGCGCCCGAGGCTCGAACTCGCGACGTGGTAGGCAGAAGTCCAACGCTATCCCCACAGCGCCACGAGTTGGTTGTCTTGCCGGTTTCGATCGGAGCCAAAACGTCTGGGGTCGGGTATGACTGGCTGATGACGGCTAATAAGCCAGAAATGGTCATTCCAGCCTCTTTTTTTCTTTTTCGGCATTCTTCGTCTGCAATTAATCAATGTTTCCCGTGCAGACGACGCAATCGCCTGCTCATTTGCGTTCAGAAAGGCTCGGTCGTCGTCAGTGGATGGCGTTATCCATTAGCGTAAAGAAACATTCAGTGTATTTTGCAACAGATTGCAAATAATGTTTGCAAATCCGCCAATATGGGTGTTTAAGTGAGGCCAACTGCTCAATGATCATTGTGACCCTTGCTTGAAGGTTAATCTTCCAATTTTGTTTGATTAAGGGCTGGTTTACGGCGGATTACTTTTCATCTTGGCTGTTCCACCGTAAACTCCATTTGACAAACAGACGCTACAGTTTTAGGTGTTTGAACTGTAAAAAATAGATTTCTCAGTAGGTCACAGTTATACATAAGTCTTGGTTCTGCAGGTGGCCTTACTCTAAATTCCGGAGGCGGTTGGGACTAGCGGCAGTGTTAGGGCGGTTAGTGATAGGGTAAGAGTTAAGATTAGGAGTATGCTAGGTGTTTAAATTTGGAAAACAGGAGAATTCCCTCTGTAATTTAAAACAAGGCCACTTGTATTAGGGCGAAGCTATTTTATGCACGTGCCCGAAGAGTGCTCTTTAAAATGAAGAATAATTCGAACTCCGTGGTCTGGGTGAACTTTCAAGCCCCTACATTTCCCATATATAATCAGCAGACTTAAATATAATCACCGCCTCCCCTCACCCTGAAATCCGTCGGTGTTTGGATACACGTCTGCATACGATTTCTGACCAAGAGTTAGAGATCTCTTTTAAAGTCACCGCAAGGACATGAGCAATGATGTTGGGATGGTGTGGAAGGTTGGCGCATTCAATGAATACAGTGCTGTTCTTAGGGGGCGTAGATTTCGGGGAAGGTGGTGGTTACATTTCAGTCTAACCGAGTGGTTTTTTTAATGTCACGGCATGCAACTTGCGTCGCAATGCGCACTAGTGCGGTGTGGGGCTTCATTGAGCTGTTATCAGATCCCCAAGCTATTACAGTTTCCTGGCACAGATCCGATTGATAAATAGTCAGGTAAGCAAAGACTCGATTCCCAGCGCAATAATCTCACCATAGAAAGAAAAGCCCCAAGAAGGATGTGTTGGACAGTGAAAGCACGTCGACCCGACTCGACAGATGGCAGCATTCTTCTCACCTGGCTTGCTCCGAGGTTTTTGGGCCTGCTACCTCAGCGGAACCGTTTTTTGTTTGTCGTCTCCGACTGTCGATTCGCAACCGTGACATGAATCTGAATCACACTATGATGAGCAAGAATTTTGCATGCCACATCATACGTCTTCTAGGTAAAACTTCCCGAGAAAAAGGGGCTGGGATTGAACCTTTTGGGACCCTGATCACAGACAATGATAGGTCATTTGACGTGCTTGGTGAGAACAGCAAGTCCTGTGAGGGTGCAGTGGGGACTGTTGCGCAGGCTGAGCTATCGCAATAGAGACTTTCGCAGTATCTGCCTCACTCATTTTTCCGGTCTCACTACGGAAAATGGAGTGTAAACGCCTCCAGTTGGGTGTGGACGCGATGACTGACGGGGCTAAATTCGGGTCAGGCGTACCACACACTTGCTGATCCTGAACTACACTTTACGACGGAGGTCCCGGATCGTTAATTGAACAGACGTCGCGTAAAGTCCACAGTACATGGGAGAAATTACAGGCTTACGCTTGCTCAGAGTCGAGCTGCATGTACCCGTTCGTTGGTAGCATCCTCAGATGTGAATTTAAGTGTGCCGTGGAAGCTTTATGCGCATGTTTTATATGCAGGATTTTCTGCTCTGGATATACTTCGGATCGGTTTCTCCCCCCTGTCTGATCATAGGCGATCTACTTGTATAAGTCAGGCTCACTGGGGGTAAGAACGACAAAGCTATCGGCATGGCTTAGCCTTTGTCTATGTTTGCCACGCACACACACGAACGCACCTGTTAGTGCCTACGCGCGCATCACGTACCACTTTAAGGAGTCATCGCAACCTGCCCCCAGCCGACGAACTGCGCACGTTCCTGAAATATAGCAAACGCAACCTCAAACTCACACATTAAACACGCATATGTGCAGTACTGGGCTTCTGAAACGATGCTGACAGGTGTGCCTGCTTGCTACAGATGTGATGGCCTATCCCGACATTTAGCTACCTTCCAAACCACAGTTCTCACCTAAATGCCAGGTTTGCCAATCCAGGGTGTGTCTCCCAGATTTCAGCTTAATTGCGCGCCATCTAACTCAAGTTCAGGGCTGTAGCTGTGCTGCCGTAGAATAACTATCATGTGTGACGTCCAGACAGTATTATATCTCATAAGTAGGTAAATTTATTTCGGCGTCGGGAAACTACCGCCTATGTGACTTTAACCGATTTCGTGTTTGGCGGCAGAATGACATAACCGACAAAGATGAGGGTGACGGAGGTGGGCATTTCGGGCTTTTCAACTGTCATTTGCCAGCCATGCTTTACCCCAGGTGTTGCAACACCTGTTTGGAATTCGCGTCTTTGAGATCCTGCAATGTTATAAACGCAAGCTCAAACTCACACGTTCAACATTCACTGCTGACTTTGTTGAACGCAGATTCGACCAGGTGTACCTACATGCTACCAGTCGGGTTACGGGACGTGTTCATAAATGACCCAATCACCCTAGGGAATAGTGTCAATCGTGACTGTCTGGTAAACAGGTTCATGACTTATTATTAAAGTGTTAAACTTGAAAACTCTCGGTAGCCAAATAATCCTGGTTTTAATCCCATGTCGTCCCCCTACTGCAGCTCATGGGTGAACATGAACTGGGCGTCAAATTCAATGTCAACAAAACGTGTGATGATGCAAAGGATGTCAGTAAAACGAAGAAATGCACCCCTTCGACAGTGTCTATTTGAAAATTAGCCGTACGGGTACAAAAAGACACTGAAGTATTCATTAGAGACGACTTAAGCTTAACCACACATTTTTACACAGTCGAAGCTTGGAAGCTTTGAGTGCGGTACGCCGAAAGTGTGTAAACTCAAGTGCTCCTGTCTTCGGTATGGAGCAGTTGTTCGGCCGCAGCTGGAATATGCGGTACAGGCCTGGCGTCCATGACATCGAAAAGGCGAAGAACATCAACATGGAAAAAAGGTTGTTCCTTAACGCAAACATGTGATGCACTTGCAGAGCCTAATCGCTGTGAACCCGTACCAACTCCTCTATAGGCGAAACGGAGGCATCTTTATCGACGTGATTTAATTGCTAGGATGACTTGATCCTAATGTAAACTGGGAGCATATTTTCGAAATGGCACCGAAGACGACACGATTGCCAACTTGTAAAGAAACTGTGCCACGCCAGTCAACGTTCCACCTTTTTCTCACAGAGTCATTCGTCAGTGAAATTCTTTACTGACGTATGTTTTGCATTCCTCCACCGTTCAAGAGATGTCTGGCATAATCACCTGTTAAAGGTCAATCAGAACTTCCCAAAACACATCAAAAGAGTCATTGGTGAAACTTTAGACGTGCTACATCCTTTATTTCAATAACTCGTTTTGTTTGCGCTCATTTTGATCTGGCGGATAGGAGCATGACGGAAGAAATGATTGCGCTGTAGATAGAAGAGCGTGCAGATTACTTATTTTCGGCAGGTCCTGCAGTAGTCCTCCCCATCGCATCGTTTTCATTTCCCTTTAATGTGGGCCCATATATGTTGTTAAAGTACATGCAGCCAACTGTGAAGTACGTATTTTTGGCTAGCCTTGTTTGTATAAAAAAATGTCGAACTGTCTGAGCAGGCTTTTGCATTTGTAGGAAATGGACTAAAATAAGCGAAGTACCTTTTTTCCCGTCGCTTGAGGGATATGTTTCTTTTGTATACCGAGTATCTGCTCACTCCCTCACTACAAAATGATCAGACAACAGAGGGGTACCCAGGGTGTGTCTGGCGTGGTTGCACGTTTCTTTGGTTTTGTTTCACTCGTGGCTCCCATGCCTGGGCTGACCAACAGATGCGCAGCGACGGTCTCGCCGGTTGCTCTCTATGATAGCTCGATCGCCGTTTTGTCCAGGGAATGGCAAGTGTGTGGTATGACGATAGAACGACGTGGGTATCCTGCTGGGTGACCTTTCAGCTGCATCGCCTGCCATGCTGGGTGAGCATGCGGTTGTAACGACGCCGACTGCTCACGCGCTGCTCTGAGTGGCCGCGCATTTGGTATGTAGCCGCGACTAGTGGGGGGAGGGGGGGGTAATGAAGCGGTAGCGATCATTTCCACAGTAGGACCGCATACCTCCTGAAGGCGTTTGAAATGCCCACTACCGTGCGCCCCTGACATGAGCTGCGCATGTTGGCTGAAAGACTTCTGAAAGCAAAATCAATTTTACGGCAAGACACGGGAACAGGTGGCATTGCACAAAATTATAGAAAGGGCAACTATTTGGTTGCCCTAAGCATTCTTCGAACTTCCATCCGCGAATTAACACTAAATCTACTCTGGCTGCAAATTATCGCAGGAAGGGGAGTTCCTATTTCAATTTCTTGCCTATTCTACGATAGCAATTTCGGTGGAAAGCACAATAGCCGGACACCCTGAGAAAATTGGCTCTGAATCACCCGTCCCCGCTTTCGGTTTCACGCGTTTTACTCTCGTCCTTCTATCCCCTGCGTTCCTATTTGGTTCTGTTTGACGCCGGTTAAAATTTGCTTACCCTTAAATCGCTCCGGAAGGCCGATTCGCTTGCCCTTCGCCCATGGGATAGCGTTTACGATTCCCTTAGCTCAGTTATAATCGTTAAGTAAGTTGTTATTTCCCCTGCTTTCTTCGATTGCTTTCCCCCGGTTTTCTGCTTCCTCGTTCAGCTTTGCCCATAAAAGCCTTTTTACCACGTAGCCCGCAGGGCAGTTGGCTTTGTCTAGAATGTTCTCTACTGCAATTTTTAAACATGCTCCTGGAACTTTAGCTTATATCTTTGCCATACGAGCATTATGCTACTTATTCGCAGACTGGTGTTTACGTGGTTATTCTACAGTAAATGATTTTCTTTGACTCAAATGTTCGTGAAAATTTAATTTTCGACCCAATAAAGTCTGGCTCTGGACACTCACTTTCAATTTCGCACTTAATAATAATAATAATAATATAGATTGGAGCTAGGAATTCACATTGTGTGTCCTTGCTTGGGCGGTCGAACTGTCGGGGGTTTGGGACGAAACTATGAACCCGCTGGTACTGCAGCAATCGACCATGTGCTAAATCTTAGGGAGGTGCTTACTCCCTGCTAACGATCCAAGTTTTAATATGTTTTGATTTGTGCTTGATTTTTAGTAAAATACCAATGAAAGGAAGGAGCATCGATAGCTGGGCCGAAACTGTTCGTTCGAAGTTTCAGTTTCCTACTTGAACGCATCATCACAGCTACCACGATAAGGGATATCATAATGTAAAATTGTCACCTAGGGGATTTCCATTTTTTCTTCTGGTTGGCCGTTGTACAGTATTTTTATGCGTATGCTGACAAGCTTTTCGCAAATTTTTTATCAGAAAAGGTAAGGTGAGAGCTTTTTTATTGCATACAAAAGCCTTGTCAGGGCTCACTCAGTGCCAAAACAATGTTAATGCTTGTTTGACGTGCTACTTAATTTCGTTAAGTAGCTTGAAATACGTATTTACGCCGGGAACGAAACAAACGATGACTACGTTAGACTTATAATTCAGATTACGTTTATAACTGGGTTATCGTCACCTTAGCCGTACATAAAACTCTAGTTTCGCATTTTGTTCCCGCTCAGGTTAAAAGTACTTACATATCCACCGCTTCCTGCCCAGGATGAACAGCTGAAAATGCGTACGATTTTACGGAGGGTGATTATAAAAATTTCATTGGTTCCTTTGTTGGGGCACACGGTTAGTTTCCGGTGACCGGGACTCGTTTCCAATGGTAGTCACACCCTTCACTGTGGGTAGTTCGGCGTTCTCACAAGTGCTGCATAGTTTGCCTAGAGCTGAGTGGGCTTAAAAATAGGCAGTTTTCGCATGAGCTTGCTATTATCACGCGTTTTTACTATTTTCCTATCAGCCAATTTTTTTGTTGCTACAACCCCAATTTTCACAAAATCTGCCTTACTGTTGACCGAACAGCTATTTTTAAGTTGACCTTCCTAATCCCTTTACCATTTCGCACAGGTATCAGGCATCAAATTTGAGTCTACCTAAGCACAACTCTGGAAACACCGGTGCTCGGTGACCACAAATATTCCCACTTTGGATTTCTGGCCCCCCAACGTTCTTTCAACCGCACCCTTGAGGCTCTTCAGATATGCCAATCAAAGGTGCGCTACCTTGGTCTCCACTTGCACTCTCACGTACTGGATTTCGGTGTACAGGGCGATGGAGAAGCCGAAGAGTGACCGATCGGATCCTACCCCACACCGCCTGGATTCTTTAACTTTATTGAGCGCGACGCTGTGCGGCATTCACGGGATGTCCTGGCCTCTGTACCAGTCTTCTTTATGTCCAGCTTGAAGCGCCTCGGTCTCTGGTTTCCCAAGCTCACTTAGTGGACTGGTTGTCGCCTTTTCTAGTCTGCTTCTTTTCCTTCATCCACTCCGTAACATCTAACAACTATGGTGCATTTTCGGAACAATTTTGGTTTTTTGTTTATATATAATAAAAGTTTTCTTGTCGCTTTCTACCTGGTACGCCTGCGGCTCGAGTCGCGCCAAGTAGTTAAAAACGGGGAGCATCTTTATGACTACTGTGTTTTGAAAAAATACTGACCGAGACTAGGGTGGACATTCCCGACTTGCTTGTGGTCGGCCACCAGCCAGCCATGTCACGCGCTCAGCGGCCTAAGCTCCAGACTCTCATTCACTTGGTCATAAATCGTCTGACGCGCTTCTAAGCAATCACTATGTTCTAAAAGCCGTATCTTGGAAGGCTGTCAACTGATGGGACGGCTCGGTTCTGTTCTCAGGACGAAGAGTCAGGCTGCGATGGCATCTTCTCAAGATGGCCTCTATGGCATTCTCAATTAGATGGAGACCCGAACCGATAGAGGTCCTGTGTCTGTGTAAGTCTGGCATATGGGGACCCAACAAGGCGTTCGTTTGAATTTAACTTGTCGGCCATCTTGCTCAATCCCATCGCCAGTCGTATTGACTTTGTCCAACCACCGGGAGTTGGTAGGTCAGCAAGAAAGGAGTGCAGCAAGTGCTGCGCAAATAATAGTCCCTGTGCCTACCATGATGGGCAAACCCCAATTATCGTCTTTAGTGACCATCAAAATGTTATCAGGCCTCATAAATTTGTATACTCTCATGCTCGTTTGTTTGCTTCCAAACTGCTTTCCCTCCCGGTGCAAACAAGTTTCACATAGTTTGGCAATGAGCGGGAATGAAGGATGGCCAATGAGTCCACAATATTATCAAGAAGTTAACAGATTAGTAGCAGTTAACTGACAACTAAGTAAACCACGCAATTTAGCCGAAAGTGCACATTGTGCAGCCTTCCGACCTCAAAAATCTTTTTGTCAGAGTCGAATAGATGTACTATAATATAAAATGGGTCAGATCTTTATGATCATCGTGGTCTGACTGCTGAATGTTAATGCACCCTAGCCCATTTTGTAAGAAGATTTATAAAAAATGCATTCGCATGGAATCCAAAGAGGTATGGAAAACACATACGCTCAGGATTCATCTGCGCGGTAAAAATTAATGCCTCGATCGGGAGTCAAACGCTCTTCGAAGAAACATATGGCTACGCACCAAACCACTCCGCCACACTCACACGGAAATCTGATAAATAAAATTGTAAACAAAAAGAGAAAGATGGCAAAGACAGATACTCAATTACTTTTTCTCCTCCTGCCAAGCGGGCAAAAAAAACCTGATAACACTAATGAATTTCACTTACGAGGACCAAAAGTGCATGGGATTTTTAAATCTCCTACAGAAATTCCTTTTGTATATGTATATTTTGAAGGGTTACAGGCATTGCCCTTGATGACCCTATTAATATAAAACTATCATTCCATGTGTACAGTCAATATAAAAAATGGTGTACGTTTAAAAATTTTTAAGTCAAAGCATAGCATAACTTCAAATACGTTTTAACATCTAAAGACGAAACATTGTTGAAGAAAATTAGAAACAAAAAGATTTTAAAGGCTAATTTTATGTAATCATTTTGCGAGAGTCGTCTTTTGTCAAATATTATGTCATCAAGCCTTCTTTAAAAATCAGAAATGCTGTCAGAGGTAACCGTCTCACGTGGTAACGAGTTCCAAGCTCGTACCGTTCGTCGGCTGAAAAAACGATTACTGAGGTTCAATCGCGTGTGTTCGCTATTGACCTTGTAAGGATAAGCACGCAGATGATTTGTGCAGGCAAACTCAAGAAATCCTCCGATCTCGGGGAGGAATCATGGCTCTGGATAATCTGGAATGTCCAGAGCAGGCTACGCCGTAAGTGCCTGTAGGAAAGACGAAATAAGTCAAGCTTTTTCAATTTGTTTTGGTACGGTAAAGTCTTAAAACCGTCGACCATCTTCGTTGCTCTCCGTTGCACCTGTTCGGGGGGCTCAATATCTTTCTTTATCCACGGTATACAGGCTGGTATTCTGGAATCTAATTGCGGTCTCACGAAGATGCCATTTACTTTTCCGAAGAGATCAGGGGGAATATTTTAAACGCATGTCTGATCCAATGCAGTGTGCATGTTACCTTCTGTACTACTTTCTAACAGTGTTCTGAGGGCATCAAATTTGCAGTTGTCCACATGCCCAGATCTTTGTGTGTTTCTACCTCTTTTAATGCAGTGTCATTAATAAAGTACTGGTGTTTCAGAGATACTTTTCGACCGGCACTTATGTGTAGGATCACGCATTTGGTAACATTAAACTTAAGCAGCCACCTAGCCGACCACGCACTTAGTTTGTTGACATTAGACTGTAACCCTTTTGCGTTACTAGAGCAGCTGACTTTAGTCCATATTTTATGTCATCTGTGAACATGGCATCTTCACAATCTAGGTCACTGAGACAGTCGTTAACGTAGATTAGGAAGAGTAGGGGCCAAAAAACAGAACCCAGTGGAACACCACTTTCTACTTTTGCCCATTCCGAGCTAGAGTTTCCAACAACAACTCTCTGCACTCTGAAAGACAAGAAACTCTTGATCCAATTGAAAAGTTTTCCACGAATTCCGATGGTCCAAATCTTCTGTAAAAGAAGCCTTTGTAGTACACTATCAAAGGCCTTCTTAAATACAGCATCTACTGGAGGAGCATTATCTGCTGCCTTTGTCCATTTCTCGTGCGATTGAAGGGCACTCGTGAGAGAGGAACGTCCTGGATGGAAGCCGTGTTGGACATCGCATAGGATTTGGTTGTTTTCCAGATAGCGCATTAAGTGCCTCTTGATAGTATGCTCCATTATTTTTCACGCTATGCAAGTTAAACTGACAGGGCGGTAATTTTCACAGTCCAGTCGTGAACCTCCTTTATAGATTGGGGTGATGAATGCACACTTTCATTCTTTCGGGAGTTTGCTTTCTTCAAAGGACTTTTGGAATATGATGGACAATGGTAAACATAGTTTATTTGCAAGTTCTCTAAGTGCTTATGCAGGAATTCTATCGGAACCCAGGTGACTTGGCAGGTTTTATACGAAGTAATTCGGTTCTAACAATGGTCGGTGAGAAGTGTAGGTCTAGGTCCTCTGTTGTGGATGAGGAGGAGGTGGATGAGGAAGAAAAAGGAGGGGTACACATTGGTTGACAAACTGGTGGAATAAGTATAATTTTAGCAGTAGTGGCAAATTGCGCCTGGTGCACACATATCATTGATTTTACATATTAATTTGTCAGATTTAATTTTTTGAACGTTTTTTTATTGCCGTTTTCGAAAAAAATAGCGAGCTTTAGGGCAAAACGCCTAATTCCTTCAATAAAATGTCTAACAAATCCTGACAGTATAGACAAGGTACAATTCCTTCCGCCAATCGGTCGGAGTGATCATGCAGTAATTTCATGGTAGTATGGTTTATATTATGTGCCATCTGCAAAAAAGGAAACCATGTCCAATCCTTGTCGAGGAGACTTTTGCAAAATGAGAGCTGAAGCATCACGAATAGACTGGGATCTTCTCTTAGCCTGGAACGTTACTAAGGACTGGCATTTATTTAAAGAGCGGTTATTGAATCAAATTCAAAACTTAGGATATCTAACAGACCACAGTGGCAAACAAGAGATCTAAAAAGAGAGAATAACAGAAAAGGAAGGCTTTGGAAGTCATTTTGCCGATCCAATGAAACTTTAGCATTGCAAGCATACAAAATTCTAAGGAAAAAGGTAACAAGATTGATCCTTAAAGGATGATGGGGTAACGAGGGGGATTTGCTCCTGAGAGCATTTCAAAACCGTAAATTGCTGTACAGCTATTAACGCAAAAGCACACGTAACAGGAACCCCATTCCTCTTATGAGAAATGGGGATGGTTTCGAGATATCAGAAATTAAAAACTAAGCTGAACACTTTTCGCAGTTCTTTCACTTGGTTTTCACTAGAGAAGCTGTTTTTATTCAATCTAGTTACGAGACTATGGCAGCACCAATTATTCAAGATAATCTTTTTCGAGAAGAGGCGGTCTTTAAAGAACTTAAATGTCTGAAGGCATGCTAATTTCCCGGCCCAAGGAGATTCCAGCAAGGCTTCTCATCTTACTTGATCGACAGTTGACCAAACCACTATCCTTTCTGTGCCAGAAATCGTTTGATACGGAAATTCTTTCTATTGACCGGAAAACAGCCCACATTACACCGCTTCACAAAAGCGGTAGTCGTGCACTTGCTAAAAACAACAGGCCTGTGAGCCTGACCTCAATCTATGGCAAGGTTATGGAAAAGGTTGTCAAAAAGGAATTAATGATTTATTTAGAAACAAACAGCCTCTTATCCAATGCACAATAAGGATTTCATAGCAGGATATCATGTGTTACGAACTAACTTTATACGATGAAAGCCTGGACGAAAGCACTTGATGCAAAAGACACCGTGCATGTGGCCTACATTGATTTCCAGAAGGCCATCGATAGTGTTTCACGTCAGCGTCTCCTTTACAAGTTGCGTGTGTTGATTATTTGAGGTAAAATTTCTAATATGGATTGAGCATTATTTCGTTGGACGTTTTCAAGTGGTCTGTGTAGGCGGAGGGGGTCAAGGCACACCGTCATCTTTAGTGGATTCCTAAAAGGTCCAGTGCTTGGACTAATCCCATTTCTCTTGTTTGTAAATGATTCAGTACAGGAATTTGACTATGTATTTGCTATGCTTGTGGGCGATATAAATATCTGGAAAGACATCCACAATGCTGCTGATGGAGACAATTGTAAAGACAATATTCGTTGATTAGACAAATGGTTCCGCAGATGGCTCTTGTCGTTCAAATCAAACAAATGCGCCCTGCTTCGTCTGGGAATTCAAAATCAGGTCACAGATAAGCGACCCTACTATTCAATTGGCATGCCTCCGCGAGAAGCAGAAACACAGAAGGATCTTGGTGTTTGGATTGCAGACAACCTAAAGCCTTCTCTGCAATGTTGCAGGGTGGCTAAATCCGTCAAGTCAATGCTGTACGCTATCAAAAGAGCATTTAGAGTTTTTGATGAAGACTGCAATTTTTATGTCTTTTGTTTGGTTGTTTGGCCACATCTTGAATATGCGATCCAAGACTGGTGACCGTGGACAGAGCAGCAATACAGCCTGCTTGAATGGGTGCAGTGGCGAAACACAAAATTACTAAGAGGTCAAATTGAACAGCCATATGCGATCTGTCTAAATAACCTTAAGCTCTATCCTATGAGTTTAAGGCAGTTTCACGGAGACTTAATACAAACCTTCCGTATCGTGCGTGGTATTTATTTTATTTTATTTTATTTATTTATTGCCAGTTTACAGGCAAGGTCAAAAATATATATATATAGTAGAGGGTCAAGCTTACAGTGAAAAAAGTCCTGATCGTTGTTTCAGGTGTTTTCAGGAGAAAAAACTGCATCTTATTGATTAATTAAAGTTCTGGACAGGGACGCGTTAACACAGGTGCCCGGTGAAGAACCTCTCCATTCAGTGTTACGGATCCGGTATTCTGCACCAGCATGTATGTCGGCGAGCGGCTGTTCGCTGTCGACTGAGAAATAAGCGATTGAGGTCTGCAGAGCCAGTAATTTTTCCCCTCAGCATGAAGACCGGCACAGGATTCAGAGTCCGTGAACGCCATCAGAACCGAAGAGAGCTTCAACAGAGTCAGCACCCAAAAGTTTTGAAAGGTGTCCTGAATGAAGAAAACTAGTGACAGTTCGCGTAAACAAGGGATAGCTTTGCTGAATTTTGATACTTCTAGGTAACTTATTCCAGATTGCTATAGCGTTTACCGAAAAAAACTGTCGGTGTCTAACTGTGCGTGCCAAAGGAAGAAATAAAAATTCATCTCGATGACTGGTGCGCCGAGAGTGGTCGAGTTGCGTCAGAGATGTAAGGGGGTTAAATGTACGACTGTTTAGTAGTTTAAACAGTAAAAATAGTCCCTTCTGTAATCTGCGAAGCCACAGCCGGTCAAGGTTTGTAAGCTCACAGCGTTGGTAATAGGACAGGTTTCGGTGATCTGAATAGAAAACTCTTTTTGTAAAGAAGTTATGGAATGATTCTTTCGTTCACTCGCGTGCAGGAGACTAAATAGAAACGAGCAGTATTCCAGACTAGGCCTGAAATACATTTTATAGAGGCTGATTCTTATTTTGACGGTATAAAAATTTCTGAGAATAAACCCAGTAGTTTGGCGTTCTTTCGAGACAAGCAGGGCGCAGTGCTCTGACAGATTTAGACTACAACACGAGCACCTCAAAATGCTAAAACCTCCCTGGAACAGCTTAATGACACAAATTCTGGATCAAGTCATGTCACCATATTAGATAGTAATACAAATGTTACAACTACATACATATAACCAGCATACAGTAGCCAGTATGCATAGAACGATTGAAAATGATCTTAAAAAACTAAGCGAATGGAGTACTCTATGGCAAATGCCATTCTCTCCAAGCAAATTTCATCTCCCTGATCTTTTAGTTCACAAAAACTTCCTCCCATATTTTTTTCAATAATCAGGAAATAACCGAGACAACATCAATAAAAAGACTGAGGTCTTAGCTATACAAATACTCTTGATTTATCTCCCCACGTTAAACAAATATCACCAAAAAGCCACTAGACTATGCGGATTCATTTGTAAAAAAATTTCTCCTCACCTGCCCTAAAGACAAGACTATATAAAATGTACGTTTTACCTCTCTTGGATTACTGCTCAATTTTTTTGGCATTATGCCATCAGATGGCCGAAAGAAACTAGAAGCCATTCAAAGATGCTTTTACCAGATCCTTATCCAAATGTGATGCCTTTCAAGGCTCATACATGGAACTATACGATAGATATGGTCTTCAACCCGTCTGGATCAGAAGACTCAAAAATGGTCTCACTTTTCTATTCAAAATCACACACGAACAAGATATTCTCAGAATGAATATACTAACAAATCAAAACGGTCCCCGAGACACTAGAAATTCCGAAAATATTATAAAAATTCCGAAATTCAAAAAGGCCCAACGATCCAACTTCTATTCCATAAGATACGCGACAATATGGAATGCCCTGTCAAATTCTATTAGAAATAGTCGAACCATACGAGAATTTAAAATAAAAATCAAACAATATATGTTAAATAATAGCACACATCTATTTTTGACTAAGATAGGGCATTTTTCAACTCAGTTCTTCAACATAGAATTCGGGCCGAAAGGGCTCTGACGCGGCAGTCACTGTTGGCGATAGCTTCTTCAATCCTGAGTTCTCCCGATGAGCTGCCTTATCTGCAACTAGAAGTCAAGCTGAGAATTCAAACGTACTTTGCGTGCGGTGATAGCCATTTCACTAGAACCGGATACTCAGACCAGAATCTCCCACGATTAGTTATTTCATGTCCTTTTATAAACCACATACGACGAGCTGCAATGCACACAGAGATTAAGAATCTTATCATCTGGTTATGTGGTACACCCTCTGGTTATGGGCAAGCTATAAGTGGTGGTTAGCGACCTACAAGACTCATAAATACCCATCTTCTGGCTATGCACAAGGGCTCTCAATTTAATGATTTATATATCCATTATCTAAAAGCAGCTTTTTTTCTATCTTTAAAACTGTTTAAAAAAATTATGATAACTTTACATTTAAAATGTTTTTGGATAGCGTCTTTATTTGTATGTATAATTTTATGATTAGTAAACAATTTGCTTTAAAACTAACTTGCAAAACTTATTATTTTTTATCTCTGTCTGTTAGTAGTATGTTTTTTTTCCATTTTTAACATAATTTATGCTCTATGTTATTCGCATGCGCAATGAGCCGCACGTCTAGGTTTTGATATAGCTTTATGAAACGAATGGTACTAGCTGTTTCCATACAGCTAGATCAAACATAATCAACACTATGATATATAATACAAAATATGAAGACTGTATGACTGCATTGAAAGTTTCTTACCGTTGAACTCTTCTTTGCTCCTAATCTATTTTTCACCTTTTTAGCAATCAGTCAACTAAGTCTAATTATTCGGCAGACCCCACACCGGAATCGACTGCACTCGCATCTGATTGGAAGTACCTATCCCTTCAAATCGACCGCAGACGTTTCTACCTCTGTCAAATGAATACCCTCGAACGTCAATAACAGACTAGTCTTCACTCTAAACATTATTTCCCTGATACATTCATCTTCATTCTGTATAGCTGTGTTTACTTCATTTTTGCTATTTCTAAACCTTGGAAAACAGGTTATTTTACTTAAAACAAACTCGTCATTTCAACACTGCTATTTAAGCAAACAAACAAACCAAAGCTTAAGTGTTTAATGAAAAGAGGAGTTTGTTTTAGGTTTTTTCCTGTGTTCTAAGGATTTGACGGCGCCAAGCAGTGCCAAATCAATAAACCTATTTATCAAAACTGCAAGATCCTTCTGTGTATGTGCGTCTCGGAGTGGCAAACCTTTCAAATAGTAGGGTCGCATATCATAAATTTTAACCCGTTGTGCTCGAGCATTCAAATAGGAAAATATGAAGTTCAGAAGCTTGTTACCTATGCCGAAGGAGGCAAGTTTCAGCAGTAGGAGAGCATGGTCAACACGATCAAAATTTATGATGTTATCTCCAACCCCACGCATGTGAGGAGCGGAGTTATTCAGGGCAGCGTGCTCGGCCCGCTTCTATTTTGCCTCTTTGTCAACGATGTTCCTGATTGTTTTCAGTATGGTAGGCCCTTTCTGTACGCTGACGATTTAAAAGTTGCCTATCGATATAAACTGATTGATCGCAACATCTTGCTTGAGCTCTTAAAAACGGATCTTCAGGTCTTTGCTCAGTGGTGTCGCACATGGCGCCTCTCACTTTCTTGGCAAAAGTGCTCCGTTATGGTTATTGGCGACAACCATCAGCCCCACCTAAGCATAGACGGTCACGATCTAAACGTGCCCGGAGTTATAAAGGATCGAGGCATATCATACTCTAGTAGTCTTAATCTGTCAGAGCACTGCGCCCTGATTGTCTCGAAAGCACGCCAAACTTCTGGGTTTATTCTCAGAAATTTTAAAACCGTCAAAATTAGAATCAGCCTCTATAAAATGTATGGCAGGCCTAGTCTGCAATACTGCTCGCTTCTATTTAGTCTTCTGCACGCTAGTGAACGAAAGAAAATAGAATCCATCCAGCACTTCTTTACAAAAAGAGTTTTCTATTCAGATCACCGAAACCTGTCCTACCAACAACGCTGTGAGCTTACAAGCCTTGACCAGCTATGGCTTCGTAGATTACAGAAGGGACTATTTTTTACTGTTAAAACTACTAAACAGTCGTTCATTTAACCCCCTTACATCTCTGAGGCACCTCGACCACTCTCGGCGCGCCAGTCATCGAGATGTATTTTTATTTCTTCCTTTGGCACGCACAGTTAGAAACCGACAGTTTTTTTCGGTAAACGCTATAGCAATCTGGAATAAGCTACCTAGAAGTATCAAAATCAGCAAAGCTATCCCTTGTTTACGCGAACTGTCACTAGTTTTCTTCATTCAGGACACCTTCCAAACTTTTGGGTGCTGACTCTGTTGAAGCTCTCTTCGGTTCTGATGGCGTTCACGGACTCTGAATCCTGTGCTGATCTTCATGCTGAGGGAAAAATTACTGGCTCTGCTGACCTCAATCGCTTATTTCTCAGTCGACAGCGAACAGCCGCTCGCCGACATACCTGCTGGTGCATAACGCCGGATCCTTAACACTGAATGGAGAGGTTCTTCACCGGGCACCTGTTAACGCGTCCCTGTCCAGAACTTTAATTCCTCAATAAGCTGCAGTTTTTTCTCCTGAAAACACCTGAAACAACGATCAGGAGTTTTTTTCACTGTCAGCTTGACCCTCTACTGTATATATACAGATTTTTTGACCTTGCCTGTAAACTGGCAATAAATAAATAAAATAAAATAAAAAATAAAACGAGAAATGAGTGGACCTAGAACTTTGTAAAAAGTATCAGTACAAACATTCATATCTGAACATAAAAATTAGTTAGTCCAGTCGTGAAAAGTTAGGTGTGTTAGCAATTCCCTCATATTTGCTAATCTGAAATCACGGAAGAAGCTATATTTTTTGGAAAACGTTTCAGCAGCCTCTAGTTCTAGTGTAGAACGAACTATAGTATGATCAGAATTCCCAAGTGGATCTTAAGGTGACACTGACGATGGCTGACAACCTCTACAAAAAATAAGATCAAGTATGTTTGATCCTCGGGTGGGAAAATCAACTACCTGGTCCCACATGCCTATATCTATGGCCTCAAGTAGGTCTTCGAACTTTGCAGGACCGCATCTTGGAAACCAGTGAACTTCAGGAAGATTGAAGTCACCTTTAATCATACAGCTGCAGCGTGAAATGCCAGCGAGAGACAAAGATCGTAATCCTCGCTGGCATTGGGTGGGCGATAGACACTACCAACGAGTAAAGAGTAGTTATCTGTTTGAACTACTCGGAGCCATTAGCTCTCCTCTACCGCGGTAAATTGGCGATAGTCCAATGGAAAAAATGTAAGTGGTTGCCTAACATAGATACAGCTTCCTCCGCCACGGCCCTCTTGTCGATCATTCCGAATGTAAGCGTAGCCTAGAATAGAGAGTTCGGAGTTGGATACACAGGGTGTTGCCCATGTCTCTGTAACGATTACAATGTCCGGGCGGTGGATGAAAACCAGAGTCTGGAGCAAAGGTATCTTATTAAGCAGAGATCTGACATTGAGCACGATAAGTTTAAGTGGGCACGTTTTTGGTTTCGGAAACGGGACAGTTAGGCTGTCAGGGTGACTGCCTTCGGCCAGAGAAATGCTCTTTTCAATTGAACTATCTGTCCATCCCTTATTTTGAGATTTGCCTCGCCATTGGTCTTTCGTGTTTTCAGTTCTATTATCAGCTGTCGCATTTTCATTCGCTCTTTAAAACATACATTCCGGTTGAAAAAAAACACTTCAGAATGCGGACCCCGCAGGGTTGATTTTCTATGTAGAAGGAGCTGTGCCTACGCTTCGTTTTCCAAGATTATTTTAAGAGGTTTTGGTCGAGGATTTGAATTGGGATGTAGACAGAGCCTTCCCTATTATATATGCCTTGAGAATATGAATGGACTCACCGTCCATCAGCAGCGTTTTTGCATACAATTGAAGGAGTTCCAAGTCATGTTTAACTCGCTCCTTTGGAATAATTGAAGCTGACTCCGGGACACCTTTAATGACTACATTTTGTTTTCGACTCAATCTAGGGCTCGTTTGTAACTCAGATCATTCAGCTGAGTGAGTACTGGTAACCAGCTCACTTTGCCTGATAGGTCCAGATGAACCGGGTGTTGGGCAGGCTGGAGCCAAATCTCTGCACGACTTGTTCTTCTTAGACCTTTTCTTCTTTGGCTTTACAAACTCGCCAAACTCTTCAACATCGCATGTTGGTGCAACGTCTACCAGTGATGTAGCGATGGGCGGTAAAGCCAGATTAGTGCTGATGCTACCCGAACTAAGTACCGGTGGAGTGGCGCAAGGACTAGATGGGGCTCCTTTCGGAACTAGCGAAAATTCCTCTGCTTTACCGGGTCCAGCAGTCGCGATATGTTTAAGTTGACTTTTATGTAAGCTGCAAGAAGCTTTAAATGAATACGAATCTTTCTTTGTAGTAGGTCTATTACGAACAGGAGCTTTTTTAGCAGTTGGGCAAGATATAGATTTTTTTAAAGTTATCTATTTCTTGTCTTATATTCCTTATTTCCTGCTCCATCCCTAAGAATTTCTGCTGGAGGCTGAAACACCCCATTCATGTTTCGTCTTCGTAAGCTAAATTAGTTAAGCTTACTGAACTTTTACCCCGTTTAGCGGGAGGTGAACAAATAGCAGAATAACGATAGTTTAAATTGTTTTCTGCTTGTCCATTAACTTGCTAAACAAGATCCCCTTCCAATATGGCCGAGTGGGTAGAGGCGCCGAGAGACGGTCCCAAGCAGCTTGGTCGTGGACCAATTGTTTGTGACAATGAACTTATGGAACTTGAGTTTTGCATGCTATAATTGCCACAAAATTAACAGAGAGTCAGCTGAGTTTTCAACAATAAGAATATGAAAATATAAGGACTCAGCCTTTGGTTTGAGTCCCTCCGCGATTGAGAGCAGATGCAGGGATCACACAGCCGGTGTGGGTTTCAGAAAGCAGCAAAAGAACGAGGGTCCAAGTCGCAATTTACAAACTCAGATTTTCCAGCACAGTGTCTTCTACACTGAGGTAGAGACTAAAAAATCGTAGGCTCGAGGTACTTGAAATTCGAAACCAATTTCAAACAACGCCTACTGTGTGATGAATTTTTTGAACTTGCAACTACGACTAATCTTCAAGGCCATCCATTCAAACTATGTGTGCCCCAAGAATGAATGGACGTGAGGAAGTATTTTTCACCAACCGTGTCGTGGAACCGTAAAATAACCTACATGAGACGATTTTAATGTCCCAGTCTGTGGAGGAATTCAAATATCAAGCTTAACAAACGTATATTGCAGCACCAAGAGGATTATTCGACTACATAACCTTAAAAATGCCGGTGTACTACATAATTCCGCCTCAATTCACTTGACTGAAATGTCTTTACATTGCTTCCAATTCTTGAGATTTTTACGTAACAAATAGGGCGTTCAAAGGCCTAAGCCTATTTCCCTCAAATACACTGAACTGAAATGAACGGATTGTGTAAAGAACCATAATTATGATGGAACCAACAGCAACCATCAATTTTAGGTTGGTTTAGAGTGGGAGATCTAATTCGGCAAGAAATCGAAGGACTTCGACGTTTATAGACCCAAGTGGTCCGGTGCTGTAAAAACTAGACAGTGAGGGCATCCAGGCTTCTGAAGACATTTTCTTTGGTAGGCGTCATTAAAACCTGAGTAAAAAAAAAAAATCCAACGATCAGACCAGCTGCTTAGATGGTTGTGACCCTCTTGAAGTGCGTGCCTATCGGTATCAAATCTGATGGCCCTCCACAATTTAATATCGGCCGCAAACATGACAACGCTAAAACCCAGGTCATGGACACAGTCGTTGATGTTCACTAAGAAGAGAAATGGCCCTAAGACGGAGCCATTAGGGACACCACTCAGAACCGGAGTAGGTGTTGACTTCGTGGTATCGATGCACACAATTTGCAATCTTCCTGTATATGAAAAGCTGCAATCCATTTCAGCAGCATTCCTCTTATTCAAATTTCCGATAATATATAGTTTAAGCGTTTGTGTGGGACACGGTCAAACGCATTCTTGAAATCAGTGTTTATGAAGAAAACCATACCATACTCGTCAAATGCGTGAGTCCACTGCTCTGTGGAGAGCAATAAAGTGGAAAGACAAGAGCGATTCTGCCTGAAGCCATGCTGGAGCCTTTAGAGTAGTCAGTTTTCCTCCAGGAACTTCATGCTCGCCTTCATAATTATTGTTTTCATTAGTCCTTTGACCAACTTGTGAAAAACTCGGTGGCCTCGGTGGGATTCGAACCCGTGACAGCAAGGGGAAGGCTTTAGTACAGCCAACGCTCTAGCCAACTGAGTTAAGAGGCCCAACCAGGAACCGTGAGTTTAATCACACTTGGGTCAAGTTACCCGCCCAGCCTACTGCAATGTATGGAATCCACATATTCCGATACAGCAAGCTGACTGCCCATGCAGGATTTCCTAAGCAATCAATCTAGAATCCACCAGATGACTACCAGCCACAAATAATTAGTAGAGTATTTTGGCAGACTTGAATAATTCCTTCGACCCACTTGTGAAAACCTCGGTGGCCTTGGTGGGATTCGAACCCACGCCAGCTCAGTTGGCTAGAGCGTTGGCTGTACTAAAGCCTTTCCCTTGCTGTCGTGGGTTCGAATTTCACCGAGGCCGCTGAGTTTATCGCAAGTGGGTCAAATGAATTATTCAAATCTGTCAAAATCCTCTACTGATTCCATTATTTTACAGCAAATGGAGGTAAGGCTGACAGGCCGATAATTGTTGACATTAGGTCAAGCCCCACTCTTGTATACGGGGTATATATATGCTGCCTTCTATTAGTACGGCAGTTTCCCTGATACAAATTACGAATTGAATATATACGCCAGTTGTTTGGAGAGTTCGCCCGCCAATCCTGTCAAGAACTTTGCCGGTAAATCGTTCGGACCAGATGACTTTGTCTCTTTGAGATTTTGCAGTTGACGATCCAAGAGAGGTGCCGGGAAGAGCATATATTCAAGCACTGGACCGGCGTTTACAACAACACTGTTAACATTGTCAAGCTCAAGCTCACTTTCTCTAGGGAAAACCGAGACCTGAGTGCTTTGCTTGCTCGCATTATTTAAGGACTTCAACAGCAATTCAATCTATAAGTACTGCGACTGGGTCCCTGTTTGTTAATCAACTATTAATATAATGGAATAAAATTTAAGGATTATTTTCCGCCACCTGGATAATTCTTGGTTCACAGATGTTCCTTGCCTATGGGTCATTTTTCAACAGCATTCCGTTGGTGACGAAATTCCTCGAGATGTTTTGCTGACCCTGTTTCCCTGAATACCTTCCATTTTTATATTTTTCTTCTTTAGAATTTGAATTTAAAATTTATATTTTGCGAAGTTTTCTTGGTAACCAGGCAGGGCATTTAGTCTTTTTTTGCACCTTCACTGGACAAAATCGTTCAATCGTATCGAGTGAAACCGTCTTTAACTATCGCAAGTCATCCTCCGGATTTACTTTGAGCGAAAAATTCCATTTCATGGACGTCAGTTTTTTCTGCCTCACGTTAACATCCGCCTTCGATTTATTTCGCTTGCCTACCGTTCTCTTCTGGCGCAAAGAATAAAGTGATTAATCCCACAGCAGCGATGTATGGTCACACTTTCCAAGAAGTAAAAAGTATAAACGTCACCAGCGTTAGAGAAGTCCTTCGTAAATACTAGGACCAAGCAATTAGCTCTCTGGTTCTCCCTTAATGTTGTTCGTTAGCTAACCTTCTGGCCAGAGGTTGGTCGAACATGCGAAACATTAACTTTCTGCCGTGTTCGCATGTTCG
>WEDG01007535.1:0-18457 GCA_017591395.1 Schistocephalus solidus | reverse complement strand
GGTCCACAGAAACTTCCACCCATAATTTTCAATAATCAGGAAATAACCGAGAAAACATCAATAAAAGACTTAGGTCTTAGCTTTACAAAGGTCTTAGCTTCAAGTATTCCAAAGGAGCGAGTCAAACATGACTTGGATCTCCTTCAATTGTATGCAAAAGCGATGCTAACGGACGGCGAGTCCATCCACATTCTCAAGGCATATAGAAAAGGGAAAGCTCTGTCCGCACCCGAATCAAATTCTCGACCAAGACCTCTTAAAATCATCTTGGAAAACGAAGCACAGGCACAGCTCCTGCTACAGAGAAAAGCAACCCTACGGGGCCTGCATTCTGAAGTTTTTTTCAACCGGAATACGGACTAAAGGAGAGACTAAAAATAAGACAGTTAATAATAGAACTGGAAACACGAAGGACCAATGGCGAGGCACATCTCCAAATAAGAAACGGACAAATTGTTCAAGTGAAAAGAACATTTCTTTGGTCGAAGGCATTCACTCTGACAGCCTAACTGTCCCTTCTCAGAAACCAAAAACGTGCGCGCTTAAATTACTCGTATTAAATGCCAGATCTCTGCCTTATTATTATTATTATTATTATTATTTTATTTATTGCCAGTTTACAGGCAAGGTCAAAAGGAATATATACAGTAAGGGGTCCTGCTGACAGTGAAAAAAACTCCTGATCGTTCTTTAAGGTATTTTCAGGAGAAAAAACTGCAGCTTGTTGAACAGATTAAAGTTTAGGACAGGGAAGTGTTGACACAGGTGCACAGTGTAGTACTTCTCCTTTCGGTGTTGTGGATCTGGTCTTCTGTACTAGCAGCAAGTATGCCGGCGAGCGGCTGCTAGCTGTAGACTGAGGAATAAGATGCCATTGCTCCAGACTCTTGTTTTCATCCACTGCCCCGACATTGTAATAGTTACAGAGACTTGGGCAACACCCTGTGTATCCAACTCTGAACTCAATATTCAAGGGTACGACTATATTCGTAACGATCGACACGAGGGCCGTGGCGGAGGCAGCTGCATCTTTATTAAGCAGCCACTTACCTTTCTGCCGTTGGATTATCGACAATTTACCGCGGTAGAAGAGAGTTGTTGGCTCCGAGTAGTTCTAAAAGATAACTACTCTTTACTCGTCGGTTGTGTCTATCGCCCCCAAACGCAAGCGGGGATTACGATCTCCGTCTCTCACAGGCATTTCATGCCGCAGTTGACCTAAATATGAAGTACTGCTTGATTGCAGGTGACTTCAATCTCCCTGAAGTTCATTGGTTTCCACCTTCCGGTCCTGCAAAGTTGAAAAACTTGCTTGAGGCCATAGATACTGGCATGTGGGATCAGGTAGTTGATTTTCCCACCCGAGGATCAAACATACTTGATCTTATCTTCTGCAGAGGTTGTCAGCCACTGTCAGTTTCACCTTTAGACCCACTTGGGAGTTCAGACCATGCTATAGTTGTTTCTTTACTAGAAATCGAGGCTGATGAAACGTTTTCAAAAAATATAGCTTTTTCCACGATTTCCGATCAGCAAATATGGGGGAATTACTAACACATCTTAATTCCCACGATTGGACTAACTTCTTTCTATGTTTAGATGTGAATGTTTGTACTGATACATTCTACCAAGTTCTAGGTCCACTCATTTCTCGTTTTGTTGCTCATAAGTAAATAATTAATGTCAAGGATGAAGTCTACCTCCCTTTACCTTTCCGCCGTAGATTGCGTAGACTCTCGCGTCGTTTTCATCGACTAAATGACACTTCCGTCCTGCCATTGATCCAGCAAATCTTTGAACAGGCTAAGAGGCTCTCCGAAGAAAAGCGACTAGCTGAAGAGGTTAACTTTGCCGAAAACCCTTCGTACAATGTTGCAAAAATCTTTTCGATGACTGTAAAATCGCAGAGAAAAACTCAGTACCCTGTACTTCGAGATGCTTTTGGAAACCCTATAGCTGACGCTAAGTTGACGGCTGATAGCTTCAATGCTTTATTGTCTAGAACTTTCAGTGAACATTCGGTCGCCCCCTTTCCAAACGTCCGGGTTTGGACCGGTAACGTCCTCGAAAACATAACTTTTACCCTCTGGGACGTAACCGTAGCCATTCGGCGTTCTCGCCAATCTTACAGTCCTGGACCAGTTGGCGTCCCGGTCAGCGTTCTAAAGGCGGATGCAAATGATATATTTCCGTCACTTGTGTATAAGATATTCAATCTTGCTCTTGAAAGTGAAACCTTCCCTATTTTATGGAAGGAATCGCACATTTTGCCTATACCCAAACACGGCAGAACTACGTCATTTGACGACTTTAGGCCAATAAATACACTGCCAGCAGCCTCGAAGATATTAGAGACCTTGATTAAAGACAAGTTGATGCATAACCTAACAGAGAATAACCTACTTAATGCGGCTTAGCATGGGTTTCTCGAAAAAAGATCTTGTGACACCTGCCAGCTCTCTTACTTTGATCATGTGCTACAATCTAGAGATAGTGGTTTTGCAATTTACACCGTTTATTTCGACTTCACAAGGGCTTTTGATCGTGTTGACCACGATCTCCTCCTGCTGAAACTTACCTCCTTTGGCATAGGTAACAAGCTTCTGAACTTAATATCCTCCTATTTGAATGATCGCGCACAACGGGTAAAAATTTCCGATATTATCTCCAACCCCACGCACGTGAGGAGTGGCGTTATTCAGGGTAGTGTACTCGGCCCGCTTCTATTTTTGCCTTTTTGTGAACGATGTTCCTGATTGTTTTCAGTATGGTAGGCCCTTTATGTACGCTGATGATTTAAAAGTTGCCTATCGTTATAAAACCGGTCGATCGCCACATTGTGTTTGAGCTCTTAAAAAAGGATCTTCAAGCCTTCGCTCAGTGGTGTCGCACATGGCGCCTTTCGCTCTCTTGGCACAAATGCTCCGTTATGGTAAGTTGTGACAACCATCAGCCTCATCTAAGCATAGACGGTCATGACTTAAATGTGCCCGCGTTTATAACGGATCTGGGCATATCATATTCTAGTAGTCTTAATCTGTCAGAGCACTGCGCCCTGATTGTCTCTAAAGCACGCCAAACCACTGGGTTTATTCTCAGAAATTTTATAACCCTCAATATTAGGACCAGCCTTTATAAAATGTACGTCAGACCTAGTCTGGAATGCTGCTCGTTTCTATTTAGCCCTCTGCACGCGAGTGAACGGAGGAAGATAGAATCAGTCCAGCACTTCTTTACTAAAAGAGTTTTTACTTCAGAGCACAGAAACCTGTCCTACCAACAACGCTGTGAGCTTACAAGCCTCGACCCGTTGTGGCTTCGTAGATTACAGAAGGGACTTTTTTACTGTTCAAGCTTTTAAACGGTTTTACCTTTAACCCCCTTACATCTCTGAGGCAGCTCGATCACTGTCGGCGCACCAATCATAGAGATGTATTCTTATTTCTTTCTTTGGCACGCACCGTTAAATTCCGTCAGTTTTTTTCGGTAAACGATATAGCAATCTGGAATAAACTACCCAGAAGTATTAAAAATTCAGCAAAACTATCCTTTGTTTACGAGAGCTGTCACTAGTTTTCTACATTCAGGACACCTTCCGCGAATTTTGGGTGCTGATTCTCTGGAAGCTCTTTTTCCGTTCTGATGGCGTCCACGGACTCTGAATCCTATGCCGGACTTCATGCTGAAGGCAATATTGCTGGCTCTGCAGTCCGTAATCGGGTTATTCCTCAGTCTACAGCTAGCAGCCGCTCACCGGCATACTTGCTGCTAGTACAGAAGACCAGATCCACAACACCGGAAGGAGAAGTACTACACTGTGCACCTGTGTCAACACTTCCCTGTCCTAAACTTTAATCTGTTGAACAAGCTGCAGTTTTTTCTCCTGAAAATACCTTAAAGAACGATCAGGAGTTTTTTTCACTGTCAGCAGGACCCCTTACTGTATATATCCCTTTTGACCTTGCCTGTAAACTGGCAATAAATAAATAAATGCTCTTGATTTATCTCCCCACGTTAAACAAATATCACCAAAAGCCATATGACTATGCGGATTCATTTGTAAAAATTTCTCCTCACCCGCCCTAAAGACACGACGATATAAAATGTACGTTTTACCTCTCATAATGAATATACTAACAAATCAAAATTGCCCCCGAGACACTAGAAATTATTAAAATATTATAAAAATTCCTAAATTCAAAAAGGCCCAACGATCCAACTTCTATTCCATAAGATACGCGACAATATAGAATGCCCTAACAAGTTCTATCAGAAATAGTCGAACCCTATAAGAATTTAAAATAAAAATCAAACAACATCCGTTAAATAATTCCATACATCTATTTTTAAATAAGATAGATCATTTTTCAACTCAGTTCTTTAACAAAGACTGCTTTACAACGGCATAACAGCGCTCCGTTTTGCCATTTCTAGCACGTTTCCTTACGTGTGAAGACACTGAAATAAAAAAAGCTCAGACTAGAACTGTCTCCCCGCTAGATGTCCATTTTTGACTCTGATTCTTGCATATTATGTAAACTTATCCTATTATCTTAGTGAATGGATCCATTTATATTTTTGGTGAAAATTTTAAATGATACTTCAAAATAAAGCGTATTCCTCTCTCTCTCTCTCAACATAGAATTCGAACCGAAAGGGCTATGATAACGCCAAATTCGGGAATCACGTGTTTTAAAACGTGGCGATTACTATCAGTGAAATCTACTTCAATTCATAGTCCTCCCGATGAGCTTCCGTATGAGCATCTAGAAGTCAAGCAAGTCCAAAGTACTTTGCGGCGATAGCCATTTTAGGCCAGAAGCTCCCACGAGTAGCAATTTGACGTCATTTTATGAAAAACTTACGATGACCTGCAATGCACATAGAGATGAAGAATTTAATCATCTGGTACACCATCTGGTTATGTGCAAGATATACCTATTCTCTGGCTATGCGCAAGGGCTCTCAATTTAATTATTTTTTATACTTATTATCTAAAAAGCAGCTTTTTTCAATTTTAAAACTTATTAAAAAATGTATGATAATTTTACATTTTTAAATGTTTTTGGATAGCGTCCTTATTTTTATATATAATTTTATGGTTGTTAAGCAATTTGCTTTGAAACTAACTTGCAAAACTTGTTATTTTTATTTCAGTCTGTTAGTAGAATATTTCTTCATTTTTTAACATCATTTATGCTCTACGTAATTCGAATGCGAAACGAGCCGCACACCTAGGTTTTGATATAGTTGTATGAAATGAATGGTACTAGCTGTTTCATACAGCTTGATCAAACATAATTCAGCACTATGTTATATAATACAAAAAGGAAGACCGTAGGACTGCATTGAAAGTTTCTTACCGTTGAACTCTTCCTGCTCCTAATCTTTTTTCACCTTTTTTAGCAATCAGTCAACTAAGTCTAATTAGTCGGCAGACCCCACACCGGAATCGACTGCGCTCGCATCTGATTGGAAGTACTTATCCCTTCGAATCGAACGCAGACGTTTCTACCTCTGTCGAATAAATACTCTCGAACGTCAATAACAGACTAGTCTTGACTCTAACCATTCTTACCTGATACATTCATCCCCATTCTGTAAAGTTGTTTTAACTTCAAATGTTGCTATTTCTGAACCTTGGAAAACCGGTTTTTTTACTTCAAACAAACTCTTCATTTCGAACACTGCTTTTTAAGCAAAAAAACAAACCAAAGCAAAAGTGGTTAATGAAAAGAGGAGTTTTTTTAGGTTTTTTTCCTGTGTTCTAAGGATTTGACGGCTCCCAAGCAGTGCCAAATCAATACACCTATTATTATTACTTTATTTCGTTACTAATGTTTGCTTAGACAGTGCCTTGCTAGTGCTAACCAATAAGAGATTCTTAAATTATAAACCATGGAGTCTGTCTACATGGCCTTGTGCAAGATTAGTACTGTTAGTTACAGGTCGGCTTGTTTCACTAGTTTGGCGGCCAGAACTGCAGCAGTGATTTCTTACTGTGGTATGGTTTGGACCTTAGGAGGTGTGACTTGAAATTTGCTCACAAAAAATTGTGCATGTGGTACCATCTTTAGTCGTTGGATGAAGGTGGACGACGTCCCCATACCCGCTTTTCTATGCGTCCGAGAAACCCTGTATGTGATACTGCTCAACGGTATCGAAGGAAGCTGGGGTCAAGCAGCGTCGGATTTGAACACTGCTAAGGCCCTGAATCTCTTTCATCCCGGTAAACTGTCGCGCGTGTGTGTCTCCGATCTTATCGTCAAATCGGAGGTTAGATTGGCACAATTGCTGCAGTAGTAACTTGGCTGGTAACTGATCGGGACCCACAAACCCAAGTGGATCGTAGGGGGTTGAAATATAAAAGAGCATCGCTCTTCTGGTAACCGTATCTATAGGGCGCTTGACTGTGTAACTGAATTTGTGTAGCTCTGTTTCATTCCGCACCTAGTGTTCTGTTGGTATTGGCTGGCTTAAGATTAAGGCACATTACACCTTAAATTGCTCTTCCTCAGAGATATCTATTAGGGACCCTACCGAGCTGTTACGCCATTTATTAAGACAGAAGCAATGATTTTGCAGGGCAGTTCGCAGGCCGCGTCCCTAAGGGCTTGCTCAGAGTCGCCGCTGATCAAACAATCTTTGATGAAGAAACACATCTGCAAGTACTGGGCACAGTAATCTGTGATGACGTCTGTAACCTGATTTATCCATAGGTTTAATGCGTTGATAGCAACTCACGTGGAAGAGGTTGCGCCGAAAGGATGAACTGCCATTTGATTAGCCTCAGAATCATATGCTTTGTTACCATTGAGCCACCACAGAAAACGTAAGGACGAACGATGAGAATTTGCAACTTGAACCTGGTGGAACGTAGCGCCCATGTCTGCCAACGCTAAGTACGGGAATTCACTGAATCAAGTAAAAACTCCATATAAACTTAGATCAGGTACGGCCCCTGAAGAAATTGTTGTTTGATCGATGTACCACTGTACTGGCTGGTGCAGTCGACAACTTATCTAAGCTTTTTGGCTCTCGTCAGATTTACTACCGAATGGTGGGATAGATACCAAAATTGTCCGGGAGCGAAAGGAGGTGTCGGTGCCGCAGGTTCTGCGTTACCCTTATTGATATCTTAAGAGATCGCCGTAATGTAAAAATAGGTTCATCGATTGGGCACTTCGTGGGTGCCATCAAGTCCTTATAACACAGGACAAAACCTCATGTTTCTACTTTAAGTTTGTTTCGGTGGTATGCTTAAATAACAGAGTTTGAAATGAGGAGTTTGCTCTAAGTAAAAAATCCTTCCTTGCAAAATTTGGAAATTGCAAAACCTGAAAATAAAACGGCTTTACAAAATGGAGATGAATTTGTCTGTGTAAGAAATGTTAGGTTCAAGAATAGTCCGTTATTCACGTTCGGGAGTATTTATTTGACTGAGGTAGAAATTTCTGCGGTCGATTTAAAAGAAAAGGCACTTCCAATCAGATGCAAGAGCAGTTGATTCCAGTGCTGGTAAAATGTCCTTCTTGTGTATGTCACTATGGTGTCAACTATCGTCTTCTGTATTAGACACAGATCCAGTGAAAGAGTCCTTGCCATCCAATTGAACAGGTTCTGTTAGGGATTCATCCATCTCAGATTTGTCTTATTGCTGAGACTCATTCATATAAAGGCTCATAAAAGAAGATAACGTAGAGATGATATGGAAATTTATTCACGGGATAGTGTCTGTGTTTAATAGGTCATCTAACCGCTTCTCGACTTTGCCCTTATAATGAATGAGGATGCCGCGCGGTGGCTGCCGCAGTGGTTTGGTGGAACCTGTATCGATCACATGTCACGTTATATTTGAAGATCTGATTTCTGATTGTGCCCAGGCAAGCACTTCAGAAATCACTACTTATTATGATGTCCCAATCAAGTTTGGGGTGACTAAGAAATCGTGTTGGATCGTTGTAGAGCCGAGCCGCACAGACAACTGTATCTTGCCCGTGATTTTCATCAAAGTATTTTTGACAGTCCTAGGGTTCGGTCTACTGTAAGATCTGATTGCAGTCGTCAATATGGGTGAGGGTATCGTGGAGTCCTAACAACTGAAACATTAGCTCCCATATCGACTAGTGCTCGCTTTTTTTATTCCGCGTGTTCCATATCTACTGGAAGTGATGGAAATATCAAGTGTATCTGGGCACATGCAAAGTCAGCAGATTAAGACTTACAGTTAGCGTTGTGTCCGCAGCGACGGGCAGGGGATCGAAGGGGGCACAATATTGACAATCTGGGTGGTAGTTCGGGAACCGAACTGGCAAATGTCGAGTCTGTCGAGCTGGCACGTCAGTTAGAGTATTGCTGTTACGACAACTTATATTCTGTACGTCTGCATGCGACTGAAATTCCTCATATCTCTTGCATTGACGGATTGCCACCGCCAGGCTTGCTGGCATGTTGAGGATGAAAATGTTTGTGATAGTACGATAAAGAGGCCTGTCACAAAATGGTGGAGCATTAGTACATGCCATTCTACCTGCAGTAGGTTGATCAAAAAAAGGGATGCTATGTGACCGAGTTCTAGGTCGATTTCATCTTAAGACTGGTTGCGAGATTGGCGAGGGTTTGCAAAACGTTGATAGGCAGTCCCTCAAGGTCGTGTGCAAATAACCACCAATTATTTGCTCTCCAACTTGGACAATTTGATCTTCGTTACCACTTCACTAGGACTGATCCGGACAATACTGTTTCAACTGCATGTACTTACTTGCTTCCTGCTCATCTGGAATTCTTTCTTGTGCCGAAATTCGTCATTAAACGGATCAAATTGGAATTTGTTTATCATCTTATTCAAGTTGACTGCGCAGGCTCTGCACCAATAAAAACTGAGAACCACTCAGGGAACCAAACGTGTACAACCTCGTGAAGATCTGAAGTTATCTAGGACCTTCGATATCTCCGAACGGCTGAGTTCGTTCTGAATATCCTTCATACCGTTTATAGTATTTTTTTCAAAAGCGTTTTTTTGAACAAGTATAAACATTTTTGCTCATATTGCATTAAATACTCGCCATACTCCAAAAGCCAGTCGGAAATTTTCGTTATACGCTCAAAGGAGAACATACTTTTTCGCAGTGTTTTAACATTTATGGACTCAAAACAATTGTTTGCTAGCAACAGAACCAGTCACGGAACTTCCTTTAAAGGAAAGCCTGTTGAACTGGCTTCGACATCCACGACTGGCACTCCATCAGTTTATACTTGTAACCAAAAACCAGCAATGCGCGCAAAAAGCGTAATGGCAGCCAAATCCGTTGGCTACGAGGACGAATCTTGCGTTGGATGTTCTTATATTTTACTAAGAGTTCAAAAACTGGAAAATGAGCTTGCAGACTTAAGGAAGCTCTTGCAAGATAACATTACTCGACGAAATACGCTTAGCAATATTCCAGTTAAAAAGGCGGTGACTAAAGCACGAAAAGTATCAAAAACTACAACTGGTTACAGCTCACAATGTTCGGACGCGATTACCCATAACGACCGGATAACAGGATCACAGTCTCTGAATCCTACGGACGACGACCAGAGCAAACCACAAATCTCATCCTGCTATCTTGGGTGTTATAAAGAGCCCGTAGTTGAATCCGAAGAAACAAACGCGTGGCAAGCTGCAATGGGGAAACACCACAACAGGAGGACAAAGTCACAATCAACTCTGATGGATTCATTGAAGCCTTCAGATGAGAGTTTGGTCAGAGGTAGACTTAATCCCAACGAGAGCTCTGTAAACCATTCTCGTGCCCCTAAGGAGAACTTAGGAGGAAGCGAAAATTCCAAGTACCAGGATCGACAACAGTGTTACGTTATTCAGGGTTTGCACGAGTCAACTGCAGTACGACCAGAAGACCGTGTCATCGAAGACCTTGCTTCGTTTAATGGCCTCCTAAACCAGTTGCTCCCACCGGGCGTGGAAGTAAAAGTTATTAAAGCATTCCGGATCGGCGAAAAGTCTGAAGACAGCCTAGGAATGCCGCGACCGCGACCTCTGAAAATAATGCTAGAGAGCAAAGACCAAATCAAGGCGATACTATCCAAAAAAACTAACCTACGTCACTCGCATAAAGAGGTTTTTTTCAACCGGACTACTCCCCCGCGGAAAGGCTTAAACGCCGGGAACTTGTCTTGGAACTACAATCAAGACTGAAGGCTGGCGAACACAATCTGGTTATTTTCAAGGGGAAGGTAGTTCAAAAGAATACGAATTTTCCATTGAACCAACCGATTGTTCTGAGGACAACGGCAGCCACCTCACTAACGCCAAAACCATCAGGGAACCAATTGCCCAAAGAGATGTCAGAACTGATTGCGAAACGCCCAGCGTTCTCACTAAAAGAAACCAGAGTTACCGAAAATCATCACGAAACGGAAAAGACATACGACCTTGACGTTAGAGGAGACGCAGTTGGGCCCATAAAAATTGACAAACGCAACAGGAAATTTTGTTGGCGCAAAATTGAAGTGCTTGTATACAAATGCGCAAAGCCTTTTATCAAAACTTGATGAGTTAAAAATTTGCCTTGCCGAAGTATCTCCGGATGTGATAGCAGTAACCGAAACCTGGCTGTTGGGCAGTATTCGAGATAGCGAAATAACATTGTCTGGGTACCAAATATATCGGAGGGACAGAGAAAACCGACAGGGTGGTGGAATAATTGTGTATGTGAAAGACGTGCTAATAGTGTCTGACAAGACGAGCAAGTTTGCGTGCAGCACTGAAGCCATATGGTTGAACATCAAGGCTCTTGGCTCTCCGTGTCTAGATATGCTCATTGTCTATCGGCCACCTAGGATAGACCGAGTCGCGGACACCCACTTGTTGGAACAATTAGAAAATTTCTCCAGTAGACCTAATGTAATGATTATGGGTGACTTCAACGCACCAGGAATTAACTGGAGCACTTTTCAATCATCATGCCCGAAATCGACATTTGATTATGTTTTTCTGCAAAAGACCTTGAATGCACTCCTCACACAGCATGTCCCTTTCCCCACCAGAACACGTGAAGGACAAAGGGCTAACTGTCTTGACCTGGTTTTCACGAACACATCAGGCAGCATTGACGAGATTATTTCAATGCCTCCGCTCGGTCGTAGTAATCATGTGGTGCTTATGTGGGACTACTCCTTATTCTCCGTTGCGCCTGCTATAGAGGAAAAAAACGGCGTAACGTTTGGCGAGAAACTTTCATCAGATGCGAGCAGATTTAACACACATCAACTGGACCTCAATGTTTTCGAGCACCGTAAACGAAGATTGGGAGTCCTTCCAAAATGTTCTTCTGCAACTTATTGACAACCACTGCCCGCTAACGAGTGTCCATCACAGCAAGCGTCCTGGGTGGCTAGACAGCAACCTAAAAAGGGAAATAAACAGGAAGCACAAGTTGTGGAGAAAATATTGCGAGTCTAATCAAGTTGCCTATTTTAATAAGTATAAAGCGCAGAGAAACAAAATGAGAAGCCTTATTCTTAAAACGCGAAGAGAATTTGAGAAGACTTTGCTGCAAAAGGCAACGCAGAATCCAAAGTTAGTCTACAGTTACCTCCGTAGATGTACAAGGAATAAACATCAAATACCGCCGATTAAGACTGCCGTGGGCGTCGAAATTTCTGAAAACAGAAAAAAAGCCGAGTACTTTTCACAGTTCTACCGCTCAGTCTTCACAAACGAGGCAAGGTTCCTTCGTCCCTCAGTGGATAACCCGCCGACTGCAAGCATTAGCCACATACTATTCTCAGAATTTCTGATCCAAAAGGAATTAAAAGAACTAAAAGATTCAAAATCCCCAGGACCCGACGAGCTTCCACCCAAGCTTCTGAAAGAACTCGCCAATGAACTTTCCGCACCTTTGTCAGTGCTCTTTCAAACGTCATTTGACTCCGGAACACTTCCTTTCGATTGGAAGCTGGCACATATAACTCCCTTGTACAAAAGCGGTAGCCGGGCGTCAGTGACAAACTACAGGCCCATAAGCTTAACATGCATCCTTGGCAAGATTATGGAAGGATCATCAAGAGCGAATTGGTGTAATTCCTAGAGACTCATAATTTGTTATCAAGCTGTCAACACGGGTTCAGAAAAGGAAGATCATGCACAACGAATTTGCTGTATTCGCTCCAGAGGTGGACCCAAGCACTTGAAGATAGACACGCGGTTCACATTGCCTTCATTGACTTTCAAAAGGCCTTCGATACTGTGCCGCACGAGAGACTGCTGTACAAGCTAGAAAGAATTGGAATCAGAGGTAACCTCCTCAAGTGGATCGAAATCTTCCTCGTGGGTCGGCGCCAGGTTGTGTGCATCGGCCAAGAGAGGTCAAGTTCTGCTGCGGTCGAGAGTGGGGTTCCTCAGTGTTCAGTACTAGGGCCAATACTGTTTTTAATATACGTGAACGATTGAGTCAGGAATCTCGACTGTGAAGCAGCAATGTTTGCCGACGACATTAAAATCTGGAATGTAATCCAGAGCCCTGCTGACGAAGATAAACTGCAGATCAACCTAACTCGGTTGGAGGAGTGGTCGAATCATTGGCTTTTGCGGTTCAACGTCGGTAAGTGTACAATACTTCGCTTAGGCAACCCGTCTGGATCTGCCGAATGTAGAAGTTAATTTCTCAACGGTGAAGCCTTAAAAGACGTGGAAACCCAAAAGGACCTTGGTGTGCTGATGACCAACACCTTAAAACCATCGTCTCACTGCTCGAAAGTGGCGAAGAGGGCAATTTCGGTGTTGCATGCCATCAGACGAGCCTTTTTGGATTTCGATGAAGATCTTTTTGCTAAGACCTTTGGAACATTCATTAGGCCACATTTGGAATATGCTATGCACGCCTGGAAACCCTGGACTGTTCAAGATCAGAACTGCCTCGAAAGAGTCCAGAGGAAAGCCACCAAAATGGTTAGAAGTCAAAGCTCCTTGCCATATCCAACCCGCCTAATGAATCTTAATCTGTTCCCTTTGAGTTAAAGGCAAATGCGTGGTGATCTCCTGCAGACATTCCGCATTGTGAAGGGATTGGATTGTTGCCTGGAATTCTCGGACTTCTTTGAATTTGCCGCCACGACCCATCTCCGAGGTCACCTATTGAAACTGCGTGTCCAGCAGGCGAGACTGGATGTGCGCAATTCTCCTTCTCTGTCAGAGTGGTTAAACCATGGAATGCCCTCCCTGAAGACGTTGCGATGTCACCTTCGCTGGAAAGCTTTAAAAGGAACCTTGACAGTTTTATGTTCCGCAACGAGCCTGAGCGATGAGGAATTTATCTTCACCCTCGACAGTCGTGCACCACTTGTCAAATTTTATGACCGCCTTTTGTACCTTTGCAACCCACACGGTTTCTCTGTATACCGCACTTAATTTTACGTTACAAATAGGGTACTCAAGGCCCATGCCTATTTCCCTCAATAAATTGAATTGAATTGAATTGAATTGAATGGAGTTAACTGGTTGTCAAAGAGAGCGTACACCAACGCGATTGCCATGGAAAACGATGTGGTTATATTAACTCCTGCAGTATGGGTAAGTTTGTGGGTTGCAGGAGAGAGTAACGTTGACATATAGTGAGTGGGGTTGGCTAGGGAAACGTCAGCGAGGAATAAGAAAAGTTTGATCAGAAAGTCATGAATGTTTTAGTCCAGTTAGAAGGCCCTGGGAGGCGTGCAGGGGTCAGAGCGCCTGTCTGACATATGGGTAGGATGCAACTGTGTCCGACGTCTGGGGCTGTAAAAGGGGAGGTGAGCACGGACTGACGCCATCTGCCACCAATACAATGTCCTTCTTGTTTCCATCACTATGGTGTCGACTCTCGTCTTCTGTATTAGACGCCGAACCAGAAAAAGATTCTTTACAGTCCGATTGAGCAGGCTCTGCAAGGGATTTATGCATCTCAGACTTTTATTGTTGCTGATAATCATTCATATTGAGACTTATAAAATTAGATATCGACGAAATGAGATGGACATTCATTCACAGGTATATAAATTCGATGAACGTAGAAAAATAGTAGCGAGAGACATTATCTAGGAAAGAGTGTATTAATGATAGGAAATAAATGATCTCAAAATCGCCGGATCAGAAGTTTAAGCAGAGCAAAAGCAATGTTGTCAGACTGTAGATCCCTTGAAGGTTGAAAGTTGTTGCTCGGTGGGTCTTTGACTAACGTAATGGTTTCTGGATTCGGAAAGGGAAAGGAAAGTATAAGCAAAAGTGTTTTAAAAACACCGCCGATTTCCGCCTGTCCTGTCCTTTTCACGGGGCCTGCCGACTTATTAGACTTAGTTGAAATGATCGCTCAAAACGTTGGACATAGATAGGGCGTAAACAATTCAATGGTTAGAAACTTTTATTGCTGTCCTACAGCTGTCATATTTGTATTTAATAATATAGTGTTGATTATGCTTAATCTAGGTTTATGAAGCACCTAGTACTGGTCGTTTCATAAATCTAGATCGAAGCCTAGGCGTCAGGCTTGTTGCTCATCTGAATTGCTATGGCATACATGATGCTAGAAACGCAAAATATTATACTTCTAACAAGAAGAGATAAAAAAAAAGTTTTACCAATTATTTATAAAGCAGATATTTTTTACAATCATCAAATTATATATAAAAAGAAAGACACTTTCAAAAAACAGTTGAAACTTTGAAATAATCATAAATTTTGAAATGAGTTTTTAATAAGAAAAAGCTGCTGTTAGGTAATAGATATATAAATCATTAAAGTGAGAGCCCTTGCATATAGCTAAATGATAGGCATTTATGAGACTTGTAGTTCACAAACCACCAGCTAAGCTTGCTCATAACCCGAAGGCGTACCACAAATCCATATGATAAGTCCTCTCAGTAAATTCTTCCTCTCTTTTTGCATTGCAGGTAATCGTAGAGGGTTCAAAAATGGGCGTGAAATAACTACTCATGGGAGCTTCTGTCCTGAGTATCTAGCTCTAGTGAAATGGCTATCGCCGTAATCGGAAGCACACGCAATTTTTGGATTTTAAGCTTGAAGTCTATTTGCAGATAGATGGCAGCTCATCGGGCGGACCCAGAATTGAAGAAGCTTTCGCAGACCGGCGCGAAGAAGGAACAGTGGTGGCGTTAAACGCACGCGTTAATGTTGATTCCCGAAGTTGGCGTTATCAGAGCCATTTCGGTCCGAATTCGATGTAAAAAACTGACTTAAGAAATGTTAAATCTTATTCAATATAGATGTGCGGTATTTTTTAACAGAAAGCGTTTGATTTGCATTTAAAATTCTAGTAGGGTTAAACTATTTCCAATTGAACTTGGCAGGGCATCCTATCTTAGCGTTTATCTTATCGAATAAACAAATAAATAAATAAATTGTATATTTAAGGCCCAGAAAGCCACATCATTACAAACTTAGTATCACGTTTTAAATAAATACAAAGTGGATAAGTCTGTACTATGTGAGCAGCCATATAAACAGCATAAATGAGTAATGTGGTAGGCATGTCCGATTCTGAACGATTTGCCATTTTTAAAACAATAGTCAAAAATCTTTGGAATATATGGTGAACTAGAAAAGAAGCAGTAAAAATAATTTCAAACGGTTAAATTGAAGGTGGAGTTTGGCGAGCCGCCAATATAAAACAAACAAAGATAATAAACTGTCACACTAAAAACTTAATAGCTAGATGCAAATGGATAGTATTGTGATGTTGCTTACAAAGTCTGAGGGTTCGGAACGCTCCTTGTCGGGTGAGAGATAATATAGCAGTCAGAACTACTGTTTATAACCACCAGTGGATGTGAGAGAGGAGGAACGCATCGTGGACAACAGGGACAAAACGAAGAGGAGGAAGTAGAGATCACGAGATCATCAACAAGATGCAAAATTGCTGACTTTATATTCCACTATCAAAGAGGGTGAAACCATTTGAACCTGCCTCGATCTTCAATTGAGCCTGGAGACCATCGTCAGTATATGAAGACTGGCAAGAGTTGGTGATGCCAGTTTAAAAGGCGAGGGGACGAAAAAGTGGATGCTGAAAGATTGACTCTGCAGAGGAAGATGGAAATATAAGACCAATATATATCAGGGGAACTGCCTTAAATACCAGGAGGACCTGTTTAAAAATCCAAAAGGGTGCGAGTTTGGGATGAATACAGACAATAAGGACTTTTTATCTTCCAAAATTGAATGTTTGCGTTATTTGAGTTTTGAAAATAGCCTATGTAGACGACAACCCTAGTTTTTCGGTGGATGATTTTCCCATATGAAAAGCATATTTGGAGGCAACATCTGAGAATGGTTAGTCGATGTAGGTGATATGTCAGTGAAATGATCATGAAGGAATAACGAAGTGGCATACGGTTGATCTACCGGGTAGAGCGTTAATTTCAGGAAGATTTAAGGCAGAGTTAGCGCGAAACAGGAAGCAGAGACCGGCTTCGAGTATTCTAACCCAGAGAAATTAAATTTTTCAAAGCTTGATGAACTCTATCCGTATAAAGAGATACTGGATCCGGGAAAAAATAGACTTAGAGTAAAAACCTTCTAGAACTTTTTCAATCTTACTGCGGTCAGAGGCGTTCATCAGCCCAAAGAGGGGCAGCAGTATTCTAGGAAAGGAAGAACAAACATATTGTATGGTTTAACTTTATTTCCGGATGAAAATACTTTTGTCATATAAAACCACATATCTGTGCTGCTTTTGCAGAAATTTGATCTACATGAGGTGATAATGCTAGCTTATTCGTGTAACCAAATACCTAAGTCTCTTATGGTTGATCATTGTAAAAGTGAACTTTTTAAAAATACTAGTCGTCCAGGTAGCTTGGCGGGGCCAAAAACATAAAACTACATTTCGATGGACAATATTCCATCTGCCAACTAGAGCTCCAACCTGAGAGCATAAGTAGATCAGTGTTGATTTTATCAACGTAACTATTGGCAGTGTCTTAAGAAAATGAATAAAGGCCCTTGAAATCGTCAGCGTAAGCGATAATGTTGTGAATTTGTGAATAAAGTTGAAATTTCGTTTATGAACAGAATGAAGAGAAGGGGACCTAGAACCATGCCTTGAAAATCACCACTCGTGATCTGCTGAGGTGTTGAATAGCTATTAACTTCTAAAAGTATTTCTGGCTGTGGTTTGACAAATAGAAAACAATGAAGTCAAGGAGAGTAGGCCGGATGCCAACTGTTTCCAGTTTCACCAGAAGACGTCCATGGTACCTTGGCAAAGGCTTTGCTCAGGTCAAATTAGATCACAACCTTTGAATGTTACTCATTATTGGGGGAGTGACGAGGTTACGAAAAGCTTAGTGACACACTTTGCATGATCTCCCAGGTAAAAACATATTGCAAAGCCGCTTAAAGGCTTATTTTCTAGGAAAAAGTTGAGAACATGGTTTAAAATATTTTTCAAGATGTTTTGCTAGAGTGGGGGTTTTGTAGAAGTCATTGATAATTTTTACGTCCGAACGAGATACCGACTTGAAGCGAGAAAAATTAAAAATGTCTTCCACGAGAGCAGGAAAAGAAGTGGTTAAAAACATAAACTGAGAATATATGACTAAGACCGCGAAGAGTGCAAAGAATTCCAGACGCATTATTTGCTTAAGAATAAGTCCTAAGTAGAAATCAATGGTGCTGATATCATTGAACGAGGATGCCTGAAACGTCAGAACCGGTTCATATTCCATCGTAAGTGTATTTTCAAAGAACGCACTAAACAATTCTGCTTTGTCAGAGTCTTCTAGAACGAAGTTCTAAGCTTCATTTAGTAATGAAGGTATTTAATAACCTCGCTTAGATAAGGATCGATGGCTAACCAGGTGAGCAAAAGATTTTTTTGCAGAGTTTGGTTCGCTGGTGCGCAAAATTCCCAAAAGGTCTGTCACGTGCAAGACCAATCATAGAGAGCTCGTTCAAAAATCTCTGCAATCTTGAAATTTACGCATAACGAACAAGTATATTGATCTTTTTAACTGCTTCCTCAATTTCTTTAAGCTTGGCAAAGAAAGTTAGGGACAGTGAATTTCGAAGCGTAGGGCTTGATTATTTTAGTTGGCACAAATTCAAGTATGTTATTCAAAACGACTGACATAAAGTTTGAAACACATGCTGCGTCGTTCATGGAAGAGAGATGTTTCCAGTCCACTGAGTTCAAAAAGTTATTTATTAAGCTCGTATCTGCGAGGTCAAAAGCATGATAGGTACGAACGGGGCTTGTCGTCTTCGATGAGACAATCGGCATGCAACCGTGAATTAATGGATGGTCACTTTGGAAGTGGCTCTGCTTAAAATAAACGAAGAGGAGAAAAATGCCGTTTGTGAAAATCAAATCTAAAATATGCTTGTCCCTCGTTGAAGAATGAACAAGCTGGGACCAATGAGAAAAATTAATGGTATCTAAACATCAAAAAACATCGCTAACTT
>WEDG01007532.1:0-12059 GCA_017591395.1 Schistocephalus solidus | reverse complement strand
GGAGTCACAAACAGCCAGCTATATCTTGGCCATAACCAGATGATAAAATTCTTCATCTCTATGTGCATTGCAGGTCGTCGTAAGATGCTCATAAAAGGACGTCAAATAGTTACTCGTGGGAGCTTCTGGCCTAAAATGGCTATCGCCGCAATGTACGTTTGGATTTGCTTGAATTTTCGATGCACATACGACAGCTCATCGAGAGGACTCAGAATTGAAGAAGCTTTCGCCGATAGTAACCGCCACGTTGTAAAACGCGTGATTCCCGAAGTTGGCGTTACCAGAGCGCTTTTGGCCCGAATTCTGTGTTAACGAACTGAGTTGAAAAATGTCCTATCTTATTCAAAAATAGATGTGTGGAATTATTTAACAAATGTTGTTTGATTTTTATTTTTAATTCTAGTAGGGTTCGACTATTTCTGATAGAACTTGGAAGGGCATTCCATAAATAGGTTTATATTTGGCACTGCTTAGGCGCCGTCAAATCCTTAGAACACAGGAAAAAACCCTAAAAAAACTCCTCTTTTTATAAACCACTTTTGTTTTGGTTTGTTTGTTTGCTTAAAATGCAGTGTTAGAAATGAAGAGTTTGTTTTAAGTAAAAAAACCCTGTTTTCCAAAGTTCAGAAATAGTAAAATTTAAAGGTAAAACAGTTTTACAGAATGGGAATGAATTTATCAGGTAAGAATGGTTAGTGTCAGGACTAGTCTGTTATTGACGTTAGAGTGTATTCATTTGACAGAGGTAGAAAAGTCTGCGGTCGATTCGAAGGGATAAGTACTTCCAGTTCAAGATCAGAACTGCCTCGAAAGAGTACAGAGGAAAGCCACCAAAATGGTTAGAAGTCAACGCTCCTTTCCATATCCAACCCGCCTTATGAATCTTAATAAGTTCCCTTTGAGTTAAAGGCAAATGCGTGGTGATCTTCTGCAGACATTCCGCATTGTGAAGGGATTGGATTGTTGCCTGGAATTCTCGGACTTCTTTGAATTTGCCACCACGACCCATCTCCGAGGTCACCCTTTGAAACTGCGTGTCCAGCAGGCGAGACTGGATGTGCGCAAGTTCTCCATCTCTGTCAGAGTGGTTAAACCATGGAATGCCCTCCCTGAAGGCGTTGTGATGTCACCATCGCTGGAAAGCTTTAAAAGGAACCTTGACAGTTTAATGTTCCGCAACGAGCCTGAGCGATGAGGAATTTATCTTAACCCTCGAGATTCGTGCACCACTTGTCATATTTTATGACCGCCATTTGTACCTTTGCAACCCACATGGTTTCTCTGTATACCGCACTTAATTTACGTTACAAATAGGGTCCTCAAAGGCCCATGCCTATTTCCCTCAATAAATTGAATTGAATTGAATTCCATATAGATGCGAGCGCAGTCGATTCCGGTGTGGGGTCTGCCGAATACTTAGACTTAGTTGACTGATTGCTAAAAAAGGTGAAAAAGATTAGGAGCAGGAAGAGTTCAACGGTAAGAAACTTTAAATGCAGTCCTACAGTCTTCATATTTGTATTATAAAACATAGTGTTGAATTATGTTTGATCTAGCTGTATGAAACAGCTAGTACCATTCGTTTCATAAAGCTATATCAAAACCTAGGGGTGCGGCTCGTTGTAGCGGCCGAAGACTTCGAGGATTGCACACACATGGGTGAGAAGCGCACCTGTATTCATTATTAGACGATACGCGTATTGAACAGGGTCTCTAAGCACCATACCGATCACTCAAACGCAACAGTCATCAGAAGGAACGGCAGAAATGTTGGAAATGGATTCTACTATTAAGATTGATAAAAAGTTATGAAAGGGCACAATAGAAAATAAAGAAGGGAACGTTACATGAGGCGATATTCCTTTTGGAGTGGGGGGAATTACGTCATGTCTGTTGGATAACCGGTGGGGAGTGCAACGCTGTGGGCATCTGCAGGGTCGGGACGAGGTGATGCTGACATTGAACGGAGGGTAGCGATACGATGAGCGGCGACGGTACTCGTGGGGATGGGGGTCAGCGTTCGAGAGTGGAAGGGGGCACCGGCATCTTCATCGACATTTCATCACTCCTTCCTCATCCGGTATCCGCGCGAAAAAGTCTCCTAGTCCATTCAAACAATTCAGTCGGAACTGTGGTTCGTTAAATGGCCTCCCTCTGCAATGCAGCCCTGTCCTCAGTGCTGTGCGGGTTGGTTTGGTAAGTGTTGAAGTGTGTGCTCCTCTCCATCCAACCGCTGCCACAAATGTAGCGGCCGAAGATATCGAGGATTGCACACACACGGGCGAGTAACGCACCTGTATTCGTTATTAGACGATGCGCGTATTGAACAGGGTCTCTAAGCACCATGCCGATTACTCAAACGCAATAGTAATTAGAAGGAACGGCAGAAATGTTGGAAATGGATTCTACTATTAAGAAGGATATAAAGGTATGAAAGGGCACAATAGAAAATAAAGAAGGGAGCGTTACATGAGGCAATATCCCTTTTGGAGTGGGGGGAATTACGTCATGTCTTTTGGATAACCGGTTGGGAGTGCAACGCTGTGGGCAACTGCAGGATCGGGACGACGGGATGCTGACATTGAACGGAGGGTAGCGATACGATGAGCGGCGACGGTACTCGTGGGGATGGGGGTCAGCGTTCGAGAGTGGAAGGGGCACCGGCATCTTCACCGACATTCAATCACTCCATCCTCATCCGGGATCCGCGCGAAAAAGTCACCTAGTCCATTCAAACAGTTCAGTCGGAACTGTGGTTCGTTACATCGTTGCGCATTCGAATTGCGTTAAGCAATAATGATGTTAAAACTGGAATAAATATACTACTAATAGACTGAGATAAAAATATAATACGTTTTGCAGGTTAGTTTTTTAAGCAAATTTTTTAACAATCATAAAATTATATATAAAAATTAAGACGCAATCCAAAAACATTTAAAAATGTGAAATCATCTTGAATTTTTTAATAAGTATTAAAAATTGAAAAGGAGCTGCTTTTTAGATAATGGGTATATAAATAATTAAATTGAGAGCCCTTGCGCATAGCCAGAGGATAGGTATTTATGAGTCTTGTAGGTCCATAACCACATAACCAGATTATTAAATTCTTGATTTCTATGTGCATTGCAGGTCGTCGTAAGATGTTCATAAAAGGAAGTCAAATAGCTACTCGTGGGAGCTTCTGGCCTAAAATGGTTATCGCCGCAAAATACGTTTCGATTTGCTTGACTTCTAGATGCACATACGGCAGCTCGTCGGGAGAACTCAGAATTGAAGTAGCTTTCGCCAATAGAAACCGCCACGTTGTAAAACGCGTGATTCCCAAAGTTGGCGTTATCAGAGCCATTTCGGCCCGAATTGTATGTTTAAGTACTGGGTTGAAAAATGTCCTTTCTTATTCAAAAATAGATGTGTGGCATTATTTTAACAGATGTTGTTTGATTTTTAATTTAAATTCTAGTAGGGTTCGACTATTTCTGAAAGAACTTGGTAGGGCATTCAATATTGTCGCGTATCTTATGGAATAGAAGTTGCATCAATGGGCCTTTTTAAATTTAGGAATTTTTATAATATTTTTATAATTTCTAGTGTCTTGGGGGTCCTTTTGATTTGTTAGTATATTCATTCTGAGAATATCTTGGTCGTGTGTGATTTTGAATAGAAAAGTGAGACAATTTTTGAGTCTTCTGATCCAGACGGGTTGAAGACCATATTTATTGTAAATTTCCATGTATGAGCCTTCAATGCCATCAAATTTGGATGAGGAGCTGGCAAAGCATATTTTAATGGCATTTATTTTCTTTCGGCCATTTGATGGCATTATGCCAAAGAAAATTGAGCAGTAATCCAGAAGAGGTAAAACGTACATTTTATATAGTCGTGTCTTAAGGGCAGGTTAGGATAAATTTTTACAAATGAATCCGCATAGTCTAGTGGCTTTTGGTGATATTTGTTTAACGTGGGGAGATAAATCAAGAGCATTTGTAAAGCTAAGACCTGAGTCTTTTATTGATGATGTCTCGGTTATTTCCTGATTATTGAAAATTATGGGTAGAAGTTTTTGTGGACCAAAAATCAGGAGATGACATTTACTTGGAGAGAATGGCATTTGCCATAGAGTACTCTTTTCGCTTAGTTTTATAATACCATTTTCAATCGTTCTATGCATACTGGCTACCGTATGCTTGTTATATGCATATGCAAGTTTTAAGTCGTCTGCATAAAAAATTGTTTTAGCTGACGTTAAAATAGAGGATAAGTCGTGAATGTATATAAGAAATAGGAGGGGACATAGGATAGTCCCCTGATGTACTCCACTACTTATAGGAGATGGTTATGAGACCACGTTTCGAATTTGTACTACCTGATATCGGTTTTGAAGGTTAGATTTTAGAAAGTCGAGAAGAGAAGACCCAATCCCATGACTTATTAGCTTCACTATAAGCCTTTGATGGGGGACTTTATCGAACGCATTTTTTAGGTCAAAATATATCGTAGCTACCGTGTTTCCGTCATCTCTGTTACTTGAAACGAATTCAAGGAAGGTGAGATGGCAGGACTGATATGACTTTATAGGTAAGAAAGCGTGTTGAGAGGAAGGTATAAGGCTAACGTTCGTTACATAATTTAGCATTTGGTTGGAAATCAATTTTTCGAGGATTGTTTTTTATTACCGCTGTTTCATTGAACAACACGATAGCTTTGTGTATCAGATCGGTTTCCGTTTTTAAAGATTGGTGTAATGCAAGAGTATTTCCAGATTTCTGGATACATACCATTTGATTTAAGTAAGGAGAATACTCAAGACAGCAGTATTGGAGCATATATCATATGCTTCAGAATGCAAGGTGGGATTTTATCCGTTCCAAAAGAGGTGGAATTAGACAGTTGTCTGATAGCTATTTGATGGTTTCTTCGCTCAAAGAGATCGCATTGAGGGTAAATGCTGTCATGTTTGTTGGTTGGGGTATTGGCTCCTCCTCAACTGAATAATTGGCTTAAAAGTACTTATTGAATTAATTTGCTATTTGTTTATCGTCCGTTATTACTTGTCCTTCGTCATCAACCATGAGTTGGGGACCTGGTTTTCGATATGTGTGCATTTGTTTCCGAAAGATCTGGGCTGTGTTTTCGGAGGACTCTATGGCCCGGCGTTCCGCTGCTATGTTTTTGTTTACTTCCATTTTCTCAGCTAGATCATGAATTTCTCTAATTCGTCTGAGTGTGGATAAATAACTAACTGAGGGATCATGCAGTTGTTTTTTTTTTTAAGTCTTTTGGAAAGGAAGTTAGGAATTTGTGACTTATAGGGTAATCTCTCATCTATTAAGGTATCTCGAATTATAAAAAGGGTAGAGTATAAAAGGTTAGCAGCTTCAGTCGCGAATGTGGTTAGAAGATATGAACCCCATTCTAGTGACCTTACATAGCTGTTCATATAGTCAATGTCTAGTTTTTTTGGATTTATGTAAATGTAATTAGAATCTGATGTTTCTTTTATGTTTAGAGGGAGCATTGTTATTATTGCCTTTTCATCACTTTTAAAGGTTATGCTGTCGTTATGCGTATGAAGGGGCCAGATATCATTTGTGAGAATAATGTCTTGTATGTTTTTCCCTCGGGTTCGTTTATTGATTATTTGTGTCCAGTTATGGAACACAATTGATGATAGCAATTCATCATGTCTGGTGGGAGCTGATAGTTTCAGTTTTTTTTCAGTTTATTTGGTGAGGATAATAGGCAATGCCTTTGAAAACCCTATTTAGCACGTGTAAATTTACCACTACTAACATAGTATTGGCAAACAGTGAGTAGCATTGTTTTTTACAATATATGTCTGGTTTTTTAGAGGTCAGACTTGAGGGGAGGAGAGTAGCATTGTTTTTACATATATGTATGGTTTTTAGAGTTCAGACTTGGAGAGAGGAGAGGGGACGCATGTAATTATCCAAGCGTTGTTTGTACATTTGAAGGGAAGTTGCCTCCACGACTGACTGTGGAAGGTTGTTCCACTGTTGTATGACACGTTGCGTGAAGAATTCAGAGCGGAGGTTTAGCTTGGACATTTTCGTGCGCAGCTTCATTGTGTGCCCACGGAGATGAGGCGAGAGGTGCCACTGAAACATGTCTTCAAAGCGTAATCCTTTCTCAAGACCGTTTATTATCTTGTAAACTAGGATAAGATCCCCTCTTTGTTGCCTGTAATGCAGAGGGAATAAATTTAGGCATGCCAGTCTATCTATGTAAGTGTGGTTTTTTTAGACCTCTTACTAGCTTTGTTGCCCGACGCTGCACTTTCTCCAGACATGCTGTGTCCTTTGCTAGCCATGGCCGCCACGCCTGTATGCCATACTCTAGGTGTGGTCGAACAAATGTGCCGTACACTCTGCCAAAGAGATCTTCATCGAAGGCTAGAAACGCCCTTTTGATAGCGTGCAGCACTCCCGTGGCTTTATTTGCGGCTTTGACAGACTGTAATGAGGGCTTCAGATTACTCTGTATCCAAATGCCTAGGTCTTTTTGCGTAGATGCTACGGGAATTTGGATGTTTTTCAGGTGATATGTCCTGCTGCTCTGGGGGATAGGGTAGTTTGTTGGACGCAGGTGGAGGACGGCACACTTTTGCACATTGAAATCCAGCAGCCATCTCTCAGACCACGTCTGCAGTTTGCAAAGATTATTTTGCAGAGCATCTCGGTCGCTTGGGCACTTAATGACCTGCCATAGTTTAACGTCATCGGCGAACATGATTTTACCGCAGTCCAGTTCTTGAAGGCTGTCATTTACTTAGAGAATGAAGAGTAGAGGACCGAGAAAGGAGCCTTGAGGAACCCCACTAACTACGTCAACCCAGTCCGATTTATCCTCCCCGATGCAAACGCGTTGTTTTCGACCACTTAAAAATGACCTGATCCAGTCCAAAATTTTTCCCTTGATGCCAAGAACGCTCAGTTTGTGTAAAAGGCGTTGATGGGGCACGCTGTCAAAGGCTTTGCGGAAATCGATGTACACTACGTCCACTTCGAAGCCCTCTTCTAAAGCACTTGTCCAGGCCTCAATTGAAGTCAGTAAATTTGAAAGGCAGGAGCGCCCTCGCCGAAAGCCGTGTTGAAAATTTTGTATGATGTCACTTTCATCGCAAAATCTTAGTATGGCCTGCTTCACAAGGACCTCCATCATTTTGCAGGAAAGGCAAGTCAAGCTTTATGGGCCGAAAGCTGTTTGTAGACATCTTGCTACCTCCCTTATATAACGGTACGATGTTGGCCGTCTTCCACTGCAAAAGGCAAGTCCCCTGTTCGCATGGAAAGCTCGAACAGAATTGAAAGAGGCACCGATAGCTCGGTCGACAGTTCTTTAAGTATCAGTCCAGGGATCCCATCCGGTCCAGGAGACTTGTCTGATTTGATGTGACTAAGGACATGTCTTACGTCTGCGACAGAAAAGGTAACAGTTTCAATAACCGCTGTACCTTCGCCCACTTCTACTCCTGAATTATCGTCGGGGATTCCATCGTAAACGCCGATCTGAAAAACTCTGACAGTAACTCTACTTTCCGCGGTCCTTCCATTACTACGTTCCCTAGGTTATCCCTTAGCGTTGCAATGTCCTCCCGGTGCTTCCTTTGACTGCGGATGTAGCCATAAAACTTTTTTGGACATATTGCGGCTTGTGTTGTAAAGTTGACGCTCAAAGGCAGTTCTAGAATTTCGGATTTCCTTGCGGCATATATTTCGTTGCGCTTTATATTCGGCAAGTGATGTTGAATCTTGAAGATGCTCGTACTTTTTCCACAACCTTTGTTTCTTCTTCATGGCCCTTTGTATCGGCTGGTTGACATATGGAGGTCTGGCACATGGTCTTATTACTTTCATTGGGCAATGGACTTCAATTAAGCGCTCTACAGTCCCCTGGATATGCTGCCATAATTCATTTGTATCATTCGTACTGGGTAACCAGTTTTCTGCGGAAGCGGTACGTCTCATTTCTTCAAAATCGGCTTTCCAAATATTTCTGCGCCTCTTTATTTGCAATTTTGGAGACAATAGGTAACACACGCAAGTAAAAGCAACGTGGTCGCTTAACCCTAGTGGCGGTTGTGAGTTCACTTCCCTTATGATCCCCTCTTCTTTACTAAAAACGAGATCTAGACAGTTTGATCTTTGGCCTTCTCGCAGTCGGGTTGTGAAGTCTATGTGTTGAATAAGATATTCGTCCAAAGAAAACTGAAGTAGTTGATAATTGAAAGGTGCTGTTGTGGCCTTTACTCCAGGCCTCATCCAATCGATGCCAGGAGCGTTGAAATCACCCAGGAGTAATAGATTTTCCTGTTTACATATAACCGTCAGTGAACTTAGCAGTTCTACGTCGTCACTTTCGCTGGAGCCGGGAGGCCGATAAACAACTAATATATTGAGTGCCGGATGTTGCCTTATCTTAATTTTGCATGAAATTATTTCATATCGTCGTAGGGTTATGTCTGCAATTTCCCTCTGACAACAGGAAATTTCATTGGCTACATAAAGTGCCACTCCTCCGCCCCTACGTTGAGATCTGTCGCAGCGGAACAGTTGATAGCCTTCAATGCTGACTTCGCTGATCCCTATTGCTTCGGTCAGCCAAGTCTCTGCTAATGCAATTATATGCGGTTTCTGCTCAGATACTATTGTTTTGAGTTCGTCAAGTTTATTGAAGGGACTCTGACAATTGGTATAATAGATTTCGAGGCAGCAACCACTATTGCTTGTGGTATCTTCCAGAACCGGCCGGTTGACCTTGGTTAAGTTTTTCCGCCTGACTAATTCAGGCCAAAGAAAAATTTCGTTCAATGTGGACTATTTCTCCTCCTTTTATTTGTAGGCCGGTTTCGCCTTTGTTCTTTTGGTCGTTTAGCTCGTTTTTCAAAAGTCGCATTTTCCTGCGTTCCTTTGGGTCCTCCTGGTATTTGAGGCAGATCCCTTGATATTATCGCCGTCTCTAATTATATTTTCCATCATCCTCTGCAGAGTCAATCTTTGCATTCACTTTTTCTTCCCTCTCTTTTAAACTAGCATTTGCCAACTCTGACAACCTTTGATACTTTCCTTCGAATTTTCCCGCAACCCTGACGATAGTCTCCAGGATCTGTTGATGATCAAAGTGGGTTCTGATGGTTTCGCCTCTTTGGTGATGGACTATACAGTCAGCAAGGTCGCATCTCGATGATGATCTCGTGACCTCTACTGTCCCCTCTTCGTTTCGCACCATGTTGTCTACGATGAGTTCGTCCTCTCTCACCTCCACTGGGTGTTTTATAAACAGGTAGCTCTGACTGCTATATTACCTCTCACCCGACAAGGAGCGTCCCGAACCCTCATACGCAGTCAGCAACATCTGCAATACTATCCCATTGCATTTAGCTATTGTTTAGTGAAGCAGTTTTCTCCTATTGTTTTTAAATTGGCGGCTCGCCGAACTCCGCCTCCGATTTAACCCTAGGAGTTTTCACTGCTTCTTTCGAGTTCACCGTATATGCCAACGATTGTTGACTTTTTGTTTTTATAAATGGCAAAATCTTTTTGAATCGGATATGTTTACCATACTACTCATTTCTGCTGTTCATATGGATGCTCACATAGTGCAGCAATTATCCAATTTGTATTTATTTAAACCATGATACTAAGTTTGGAATGATGGGCCCTCTGGGCCTTAAATATACAATTTATTTATTTATTTATTTATTTGGTTCGTAATCCGGCTGAAAGAAAACTCCAGCATACACGGTCCGCAGAGACGACTTTCTTTCCAGCATAAGCTGTGCCTGCGCTTCGGTGTCCCAAATGACCTTAAATGGTCGTGGCCGAGAGCTCGAACCATTCGGCGGCTGATCCTTGCCTATTCTAAATGTTTTGAGAATTTTTACAGATTCAGTGCCCCTTAGCAGTGATTAAGCGTACAGCCGAACGAGACCTCGATCGTGCTCCACCTTATCCCCAGCAACTGTAGCCATTGATTCTGGTGCACCCTGTATCACTATATGTTGCTTACGGTTTTGCTCGAGCATGGGCCGTGGTCACATCGCACTGAAGCAGAGTAGCAGCAGGGGTTTCGAAGTTTCAGATCTGTGAAAGATTCTATGGACCTTTTGCTGGTAGCATTTTCTTCTAAGTTACCGTTTGCTCTTTGGTCCAATTCATTTTCCTTTTCTTCAGAAGTCTCCTCTTGGAGTGGTTGTCTTCCTTTTTGTTCACATGGCGTGCTCCAAGTTCTGTCTCGCGATAAAACTGAGGACTTTGGTTGGTCTTTTGCCGGCCGTTCTGCATCCGCCTTCTGCTGGCGTATACACCTGCGTTTGGCCCTGCTGGACTCGTGGTTTCCTGGTTTATCAACCACTGACCTGTCCTCTGCATGCGCCGCATCCTCTTGGAGTGGTTGCCTTGCTTTTTGTTCACATGGCGTGCTCCAGGTGCTGCCTAGCGATAAAACTGAGGGCTTTGGTTGGTCTTTAGCAGGTTGCTCTTCAGCAGACTTCTGCTGGCGTATGCGTCTGCGTTTGGCCCTGCTGGACTCGTGGTTTCCTGGTTTATCAACCACTGACCTGTCCTCTGCATGCGCCGCATCCGGTGGTGATGTCTTATTGTGCTTTATGAGCACTGCTAGTATCTCCGCGTAAAATTCAAGGCTTCCCTCTAAACGCATTACGCGCGTGGCTAGGTTAAAACATCCATCGCAATCTGCACGCGCAGGCTTATTTGGCTTGGTGGTGTTGGGTTCTAAGACGGTTGGTGAAAGGAGATGCGTTTTTGCATAGTGGGTGGTCTGGGATTTCGTACTCGTTATTGAAAGCGCTTCGGCTATTCCTGGGAGTACCTTGTCAAAGGTTGTACGAGGCGGCTTGCTTAAGTTAACCTGATTACACCCGTTAGAGTATATCTTAGCGACTTGGCCTCCAGGGTGTGAGCTGGTGGTTAAGTCGGGTTCAAATCCAGCTGTGGACGAACATTTTCTTTCAGCTAGCAGAGATGGATCGTGCACGTTAGCGTTACCCATGCTATTGGAAACTATATTAGAGTGCATTAATTCAAAGTCTGCAATCAACCGGCCGTGCTAATACAGATGGCGAAAAGATTTGCTTGTGCAATTAATTTCAACAGTCAAAATTTGTAATATGAACGACTCAGCCTTTGTTGTAAGGAGTTCTTTGCACTGTAACAATCAGATTCAGAAGCAGCGATGTTGTTCTTAGGAGCGAGTGAACTTCCAGACTTGTGCTGGTCGTAGGGATAACTTCCAGAGCGTGGTATAATCCGCGGTCCAGTTAGATTGTTCAAGCGAAGGATTCGTCCCACTCAGAAATGATATTTCCAAAGGGCAGATAATACGCAGTCCAGTTAGATTGTGAAAGCGAAGGATTCGTCTCACTCAGAAAGGATATTTCCAAAGGGGAGATAATACGCAGTTCCTTTGTCAGTTTTTATAGCCAGCTGTGTCTTCTACACTAAGGTAGAGACTAAAAACTCGTAGGCTCGAAGGATTTGAAATTCGAAACCAATTTCAAACGACGTGCTGTCATCAGTGTAGCCTAGTTTTTTTCAGGATGGCTTCGGTCGCCTAAAATTATTTTATATTCAATTTGCGCGGTGACCTCATCCAAACCTCCCGGATTGTCAGAGGCCGCGATTGTGCCCTAGAATTTTCTGACTTCTTCGAATTGGCTGGGTGGAACATCTGCGGGTCATACCTTTAAACTGCAGTGGAAGTTTGTCCACACGGAAGTCCGTCGTATTGCCTTTTTCGCAGAGGGTCGTTGGAGCATGGAACGTTTTCCTGACGAGGGTGGTCCTTTCAGAAACTTTTGACTCATTTAAATTCAAACAAGATACTCATTTTTCTGAGAAACTATTGTCTATAAAATGAAGATTGTGTAAAAAGAGTGGCAGGTTGCGCCTGGCCCACACTATCGATGACCCTACATTTTCATTTGTCAGATATATCACTGTAAACGTTTGCACAATTGACATTTTTGCATGTGAATAGGAGCTCAAGGGGTGAAAAGCCTACTTCCCTCAATAAAGTGACTT
>WEDG01007530.1:0-14734 GCA_017591395.1 Schistocephalus solidus | reverse complement strand
GTTCCTTTCAGCAGATCGGTGAGCCACACCCTATCATCATATTCCCCGATCGCAACCGACAAAGCTAACGAGCCCGTGCTCAATGGTAGAGCGTTCGACTCAAAATACCAAAGGCCGTGGGTTCGAATCCCAGGTGTTCCACACTTGGGATTGCATGACTGGCTGATGACGGCTAATAAGCCAGAAATGGCCATTCCGGTCTCCCTTTGTCTCTTTGTCGGTTCCACATTATCAACATATGCTACACGTCGCTACTGCGACTGCCTCGTGAGTACTCTAGTCTCGAGTTCCAGGGCACAACGGAACATATAAATGTTCCTTCAGCAGATCGGTGACACACCCTATCATCATATTCCCCGATCGCAACCGACAAAGCAACGAGCCCGTGGCTCAATGGTAGAGCGTTCGACTCCAAATACCAAAGGCCGCGGGTTTCGAATCCCAGGTGTTCCACACTTTGGGATTGGGTATGACTGGCTGATGACGGCTAATAAGCCAGAAATGGCCATTCCGGTCTCCCCTTTGTTCTTTGTCGGTTCCACATTATCAACATATGCTACACGTCGCTATGCGACTGCCTGTGAGTACTCTAGTCTGAGTTCCAGGGCACAAACGGAACATAAATGTTCCTTCAGCAGATCGGTGAGCCACACCCTATCATCATATATTCCCGATCGCAACCGACAGCAACGAGCCCGTGGCTCAATGGTAGAGCGTTCGACTCAAAACACCAAAGGTCCGCGGGTTCGAATCCCAGGTGTTCCACACTGGGATTGGGTATGACTGGTTGATGACGGCTAATAAGCCAGAAATGGCCATTCCGGTCTCCCTTTGTCTCTTTGTCGGTTCCACATTATCAACATATGCTACACGTCGCTATGCGACTGCCTCGTGAGTACTCTTAGTCTGAGTCTCCAGGGCACTAACGGAACATAAATGTTCCTTCAGCAGATCGGTGAGCCACACCCTATCATCATATTCCCGATCGCAACCGACAAAGCAACGAGCCGTGGCTCAATGGTAGAGCGTTCGACTCAAATTCCAAAGGTCGCAGGGTTCGAATCCCAGGTGTTCCACACTTGGGATTGGGTATGACTGGCTGATGACGGCTAATAAGCCAGAAATGGCCATTCCGGTCTCCCCTTGTCTTTGTCGGTTCCATTATCAACATATGCTACACGTCGCTATGCGACTGCCTGTGAGTACTCTAGTCTCGAGTTCCAGGGCACAACGGAACATAAATGTTCCTTCAGCAGATCGGTGAGCCACACCCTATCATCATATTCCCCTGGATCGCAACCGACAGCAACGAGCCCGTGGCTCAATGGTAGAAGCGTTCGACTCCAAATACCAAAGGCCGCGGGTTCGAATCCCAGGTGTTCCACTACTTTGGGATTGGGTATGACTGGCTGATGACGGCTAATAAGCCAGAAATGGCCACTTCCGGTCTCCCTTTGTCTTTGTCGGTTCCACATTATCAACATATGCTACACGTCGCTATGCGACTGCCTGTGAGTACTCTAGTCTGAGTTCCAGGGCACAACGGAACATAAATGTTCCTTCAGCAGATCGGTGAGCCACACCCCATCATCATATTCCCGATCGCAACCGACAGCAACGAGCCCGTGGCTCAATGGTAGAGCGTTCGACTCAAATACCAAAGGCTGCGGGTTCGAATCCCAGGTGTTCCTCACTTGGGATTGGGTATGACTGGCTTATGACGGCTAATAAGCCAGAAATGGCCATTCCGGTCTCCCTTGTCTTTGTCGGTTCCACATTATCAACATATGCTACACGTCGCTCTGCGACTGCCTGTGAGTACTCTAGTCTGAGTCTCCAGGGCACAACGGAACATAAATGTTCCTTCAGCAGATCGGTGAGCCACACCCTATCATCATATTCCCGATCGCAACCGACAAAGCAACGAGCCCGTGGCTCAATGGTAGAGCGTTCGACTCAAATACCAAAGGTCGCGGGTTCGAATCCCAGGTGTTCCACACTTGGGATTGGGTATGACTGGCTGATGACGGCTAATAAGCCAGAAATGGCCATTCCGGTCTCCCTTGTCTTCGTCGGTTCCACATTATCAACATATGCTACACGTCGCTATGCGACTGCCTGTGAGTACTCTAGTCTGAGTTCCAGGGCACAACGGAACATAAATGTTCCTTCAGCAGATCGGTGAGCCACACCCTCATCATCATATTCCCGATCGCAACCGACAAAGCAACGAGCCCGTGGCTCAATGGTAGAGCGTTCTGACTCAAATACCAAAGGTCGCGGGTTCGAATCCCAGGTGTTCCACACTTGGGATTGGGTATGACTGGCTGATGACGGCTAATAAGCCAGAAATGGCCATTCCGGTCTCCCCTTGTCTTTGTCGGTTCCACATTATCAACATATGCTACACGTCGCTATGCGACCGCCCTGTGAGTACTCTAGTCTGAGTTCCAGGGCACAACGGAACATAAATGTTCCTTCAGCAGATCGGTGAGCCACACACTATCATCATATTCCCGATCGCAACCGACAAAAGCAACGAGCCCGTGGCTCAATGGTAGAGCGTTCGACTCAAATACCAAAGGTCGCGGGTTCGAATCCCAGGTGTTCCACACTTGGGATTGGGTATGACTGGCTGATGACGGCTAATAAGCCAGAAATGGCCATTCCGGTCTCCCCTTTGTCTTTGTCGGTTCCACATTATCAACATATGCTACACGTCGCTATGCGACTGCCTGTGAGTACTCTAGTCTGAGTTCCAGGGCACAACGGAACATAAATGTTCCTTCAGCAGATCGGTGAGCCACACGCTATCATCATATTCCCGATCGCAACCGACAAAGCAACGAGCCCGTGGCTCAATGGTAGAGCGTTCGACTCCAATTCAAAAGGTTGCGGGCTCGAATCCCAGGTGTTCCACACTTGGGATTGGGTATGACTGGCTGATGACGGCTAATAAGCCAGAAATGGCCATTCCGGTCTCCATTGTCTTTGTCGGTTCCACATTATCAACATATGCTACACGTCGCTATGCGACTGCCTGTGAGTACTCTAGTCTGAGTTCCAGGGCACAACGGAACATAAATGTTCCTTCAGCAGATCGGTGAGCCACACCCTATCATCATATTCCCGATCGCAACCGACAAAGCAACGAGCCCGTGGCTCAATGGTAGAGCGTTCGACTCAAATACCAAAGGTCGCGGGTTCGAATCCCAGGTGTTCCACACTTGGGATTGGGTATGACTGGCTGATGACGGCTAATAAGCCAGAAATGGCCATTCCGGTCTCCATTGTCTTTGTCGGTTCCACATTATCAACATATGCTACACGTCGCTATGCGACTGCCTGTGAGTACTCTAGTCTGAGTTCCAGGGCACAACGGAACATAAATGTTCCTTCAGCAGATCGGTGAGCCACACCCTATCATCATATTCCCGATCGCAACCGACAAAGCAACGAGCCCGTGGCTCAATGGTAGAGCGTTCGACTCAAATACCAAAGGTCGCGGGTTCGAATCCCAGGTGTTCCACACTTGGGATTGGGTATGACTGGCTGATGACGGCTAATAAGCCAGAAATGGCCATTCCGGTCTCCCCTTGTCTTTGTCGGTTCCACATTATCAACATATGCTACACGTCGCTATGCGACTGCCTGTGAGTACTCTAGTCTGAGTTCCAGGGCACAACGGAACATAGCATGTTCCTTCAGCAGATCGGTGAGCCACATCACTATCATCATATTCCGATCGCAACCGACAGACAACGAGCCCGTGGCTCAATGGTAGAGCGTTCGACCTTCAAATACCAAAAGGTCACGAGGGTTCGAATCCCAGGTGTCGCCACACTTTGGGATTGGGTATGACATGGCTGATGACGGCTAATAAGCCAGAAATGGCCATTCCGGTCTCCCTTTGTCTCCTTTGTCGGTTCACTATTAACAACATATGCTACTACGTTCGCTATGCGACTGCCTGCGAGTACTCTAGTCTGAGCTCCAGGGCGCAAACGGAACATAGAATGTTCCTTAAGCGAGATCGGTGAGCCACACCCTATCATCATATACCCGATCGCAACCGACAAAACAACGATGCCCGTGGCTCAATGGTAGAGCGTCTCGACTCAAATTACCAAAGTGTCACGGGTTCGAAACCCAGCGTGTACCCACACTTGGGATTGGGTATGACTGACTGATGACGGCTAATAAGCCAGAAATGGCCATTCCGGTCTCCCTTTAGTCTTTGTCGGTTTCACATTATCAACATATAGCTACATGTCGCTATGCGACTGCCTCGTGAGTGGCTCTAGTCTCGAGCTCCAGGGCACAACGGAACATGCATGTTCTTTAAGCAGATCGGTGAGCAACATACTATCATCATATACCCGATCGCAACCGACAAAACAACGAGCCCGTGGCTCCAATGGTCGAGCGTTCGACTCAATTACCAAAGGTCACGGGTTCGAATCCCAGGTGTGCCACACTTGGGATTGGGTATGACTGGCTGATGACGGCTAATAAGCCAGAAATGGCCATTCCGGTCTCCCTTTGTCTTTGTCGGTTCCACTTTAACAACATATACTACATGTCGCTATGCGACTGCCTGCGAGGGCTCTAGTCTGAGCTCCAGGGCACAACGGAACATGCATGTTCCTTAAGCAGATCGGTGAGCAACATACTATCATCATATACCCGATCGCAACCGACAAAACAACGAGCCCGTGGCTCAATGGTAGAGCGTTCGACTCAATTACCAAAGGTCACGGGTTCGAATCCCAGGTGTGCCACACTTGGGATTGGGTATGACTGGCCGATGACGGTTAATAAGCCAGAAATGGCCATTCCGGTCTCCCTTTGTCTTTGTCGGTTCCACATTAACAACATATACTACATGTCGCTATGCGACTGCCTGCGAGGGCTCTAGTCTGAGCTCCAGGGCACAACGGAACATGCATGTTCCTTAAGCAGATCGGTGAGCAACATACTATCATCATATACCCGATTGCAACCGACAAAACAACGAGCCCGTGGCTCAATGGTAGAGCGTTCGACTCAATTACCAAAGGTCACGGGTTCGAACTCCCAAGGTGTGCCTCACTTGGGATTTGGGTATGACTGGCTGATGACGGCTAATAAGTAGAAATGTCCATTCCGGTCTCCCTTGTCTTTGTCCTTCCACATTAACAACATATACTACATGTCGCTATGCGACTGCCTGCGAGGGCTCTAGTCTGAGCTCCAGGGCACAACGGAACATGCATGTTCCTTAAAGCAGATCGGTGAGCAACATACTATCATCATATACCCGATCGCAACCGACAAAACAACGAGCCCGTGGCTCAATGGTAGAGCGTTCGACTCAATTACCAAAGGTTACGGGTTTGAATCCCAGGTGTGCCACACTTGGGATTGGGTATGACTGGCTGATGACGGCTAATAAGCCAGAAATGGCCATTCCGGTCTCCCCTTGTCTTTTGTCGGTTTCCACTTTTTAACAACATATACTACATGTCGCTATGCGACTGCCTGCGAGGGCTCTAGTCTGAGCTCCAGGGCACAACGGAACATGCATGTTCCTTTAAGCAGATCGGTGAGCAACATACTATCATCATATACCCGATCGCAACCGACAAAACAACGAGCCCGTGGCTCAATGGTAGAGCGTTCGACTCAATTACCAAAGGTCACGGGTTCAACTCCCAGGTGTGCCTCACTTGGGATTGGGTATGACTGGCCGATGACGGTTAATAAGCCAGAAATGGCCATTCCGGTCGCCCTTGTCTTTGTCGCTTCCACATTAACAACATATACTACATGTCGCTATGCGACTGCCTGCAAGGGCTCTAGTCTGAGCTCCAGGGCACAACGGAACATGCATGTTCCTTAAAAAGATCGGTGAGCAACATACTATCATCATATACCCGATCGCAACCGACAAAACAACGAGCCCGTGGCTCAATGGTAGAGCGTTCGACTCAATTACTAAAGGTCACGGGTTCAACTCCCAGGTGTGCCTCACTTGGGATTGGTTATGACTGGCCGATGACGGTTAATAAGCCAGAAATGGCCATTCCGGTCGCCCTTGTCTTTGTCGGTTCCACATTAACAACATATACTACATGTCGCTATGCGACTGCCTGCTAGGGCTCTTGTCTGAGCTCCAGGGCACAACGAAACATGCATGTGCCTTAAAAAGATCGGGAAGCAACATACTATCATCATATACCCGATCGCAACCGACAAAAAAACGAGCCCGTGGCTCAATGGTAGAGCGTTCGACTCAATAACCAAAGGTCACGGGTTCAACTCCCAGGTGTGCCTCACTTGGGATTTGGTATGACTGGCCGATGACGGTTAATAAGTAAGAAATGGCCATTCCGGTCGCCCTTGTCTTTGTCGCTTCCACATTAACAACATATACTACATGTCGCTATGCGACTGCCTGCGAGGGCTCTAGTCTGAGCTCCAGGGCACAACGGAACATGCATGTTCCTGAAGCAGATCGGTGAGCAACATAATATCAACATATACCCGATTGAAACCGACAAAACAACAAGCCCGTGGCTCAATGGTAGAGCATTCAACTCAATTACCAAAGGTCACGGGTTCGAATTCCAGGTGTGCCACACTTGGGATTGGGTATGACTGGCCGATGACGGCTAATAAGCCAGAAATGGCCATTCCGGTCTCCCTTGTCTTTGTCGGTTCCACTTTAACAACATATACTACATGTCACTATGCGACTGCCTGCGAGGGCTCTAGTCTGTGCTCGAGGGCACAACGGAACATGCATGTTCCTTAAGCAGATCGGTGAGCAACATACTATCATCATATACCTGATTGTAACCGACAAAACAACGAGCCCGTGGCTCAATGGTAGAGCGTTCGACTCAATTACCAAAACTCACGGGTTCAACTCCCAGGTGTGCCTCACTTGGGATTTGGTATGACTGGCCGATGACGGTTAATAAGTAAGAAATGGCCATTCCGGTCGCACTTGTCTTTGTCACTTCCACATTAACAACATATACTACATGTCGCTATGCGACTGCCTGCGAGGGCTCTAGTCTGAGCTCCAGGGCACAACGGAACATGCATGTTCCTTAAAGCAGATCGGTGAGCAACATACTATCATCATATACCCGATCGCAACCGACAAAACAACGAGCCCGTGGCTCAATGGTAGAGCCTTCGACTCAATTACGAAAGGTTACGGGTTTGAATCCCTGGTGTGCCACCTTTGGTATTCGGTATGACTGGCTAATGACGGCTAATAAGCCAGAAATGGCCATTCCGGTCTTCCTTGTCTTTGCCGGTTTCATTTTTACAACATTTACTACATGTCGATAGGCGACTGCCTGCGAGGGCTCTAGTCAAAGCTCCAGGGCACAACGGAACATGCATGTTCCTTAAGCAGATCGGTGAGCAACATACAATCATCATATACCCGAACGCAACCGACAAAACAACGAGCCGGTGGCTCAATGGTAGTGCGTTCGACTCAATTTCCAAAGGTCACGGGTTCGAATCCCAGGTGTGCCGCACTTGGGATTGGGTATGACTGGCTAATGACGGCTAATAAGCCAGAAATGGCCATTCCGGTCTACCTTGTTTTATTCGGTTCCACTTTAACAACATATACTACATGTCGCTATGCGACTGCCTGCTAGGGCTCTTGTCTGAGCTCCAGGGCACAACATAACATGCATGTTCCTTAAGCAGATCGGTGAGCAACATACTATCATCATATACCCGATCGCAACCTACAAAACAACAAGCCCGTGGCTCAATGGTAGTGCGTTCAACTTAATTACCAATGGTCACGGGTTCGAATCCCAGGTGTGCCACACTTGGGATTGGGTATGACTGGCTGATGACGGCTAATAAGCCAGAAATGGCCATTCCAGTCTCCCTTGTCTTTGTCGTTTCCACTTTAACAACATATAGTACATGTCGCTATGCGACTGCCTGCGAAAGCTCAAGTCTGAGCTCCAAGGCACAACGGAACATGCATGTTCCTTAAGCAGATCGGTGAGCAACATAGTATCATCATATACTTGATCGCAACCGACAAAACAACGAGCCTTTGGCTCAATGATAGAGCGTTCGACTCAATTACCAAAGGTCAAGGGTTCAACTCCCAGGTGTGCCACACTTGGATTGGGTATGACTGGCTGATGACGTCTAATAAGCCAGAAATGGCCATTCGGTCTTCCTTGTCTTTGTCGGTTCCACTTTAACAACATATACTACATGTCGCTATGCGACTGCCTGCGAGGGCTCTAGTCTGAGCTCCAGGGCACAACGGAACATACATGTTCCTTAAGCAGATCGGTGAGCAACATACTATCATCATATACCCGATCGCAACCGACAAAAACAACGAGCCCGTGGCTCAATGGTAGAGCGTTCGACTCAATTAACCAAAAGGTCATGGGTTTCGAAATCCCAGGTGTGCCACACTTGGGATTGGGTATGACTGGCTAATGACGGCAATAAGCCAGAAATGGCCATTCCGGTCTCCCTTGTCTTTTGTCGGTTCCACTTTTAACAACATATACTACATGTCGCTATGCGACTGCCTGCGAGGGCTCTAGTCTGAGCTCCAGGGCACAACGGAACATGCATGTTCCTTAAGCAGATCGGTGAGCAACATACTATCATCATATACCCGATCGCAACCGACAAAAACAACGAGCCCGTGGCTCAATGGTAGAGCGTTCGACTCAATACCAAAGGTCACGGGTTCGAATCCCAGGTGTGCCACACTTGGGATTGGGTATGACTGGCTGATGACGGCCATAAGCCAGAAATGGCCATTCCGGTCTCCCTTTGTCTTTGTCGGGTTCACTTTAACATCATATGCTACATGTCGCTATGCGACTGCCTGCGAGGGCTCTAGTCTGAGCTCCAGGGCACAACAGAACATACATGTTCCTTAAGCAGATCGGTGAGCAACATACTATCATCATATACCCGATCGCAACCGACAAAACAACGAGCCCGTGGCTCAATGGTAGAGCGTTCGACTCAATTACCAAAGGTCGTGGGTTTCGAATCCCAGGTGTGCCACACTTGGGATTGGGTATGACTGGCTGATGACGGCTAATAAGCCAGAAATGGCCATTCCGGTCTCCCTTGTCTTTTGTCGGGTTCCACATTAACAACATATGCTACATGTCGCTATGCGACCCCCTGCGAGGGCTCTAGTCTGAGCTCCAGGGCACAACGGAACATACATGTTCCTTAAGCCAGATCGGTGAGCAACATACTATCATCATATACCCGATCGCAACCGACAAAAACAACGAGCCCGTGGCTCAATGGTAGAGCGTTTCGACTCAATTACCAAAGGTCGCGGGTTCGAATCCCAGGTGTGCCACACTTGGGATTGGGTATGACTGGCTGATGACGGCTAATAAGCCAGAAATGGCCATTCCGGTCTCCCTTGTCTTTTGTCGGTTCCACTTTAACAACATATGCTACATGTCGCTATGCGACCGCCTGCGAGGGCTCTAGTCTGAGCTCCAGGGCACAACGGAACATACATGTTCCTTAAGCAGATCGGTGAGCAACATACTATCATCATATACCCGATCGCAACCGACAAAACAACGAGCCCGTGGCTCAATGGTAGAGCGTTCGACTCAATTACCAAAGGTCGCGGGTTCGAATCCCAGGTGTGCCACACTTGGGATTGGGTATATCTGGCTGATGACGGCTAATAAGCCAGAAATGGCCATTCCGGTCTCCCTTGTCTTTGTCGTTTCTACTTTAACAACATATGCTACATGTTGCTATGCGTCCGCCTGCGAGGGCTCTAGTCTGAGCTCCAGGGCACAACGGAACATACATGTTCCTTAAGCAGATCGGTGAGCAACATACTTTCATCATATACCCGATCGCAACCGACAAAACAACGAGCCCGTGGCTCAATGGTAGAGCGTTCGACTCAATTACAAAAGGTCGCAGGTTCGAATCCCAGGTGTGCCACACTTGGGATTGGGTATGACTGGCTGATGACGGCTAATAAGCCAGAAATGGCCATTCCGGTCTCCCTTGTCTTTGTCGGTTCCACTTTTAACAACATATGCTACATGTCGCTATGCGACCGCCTGCGAGGGCTCTAGTCTGAGCTCCAGGGCACAACGGAACATACATGTTCCTTAAGCAGATCGGTGAGCAACATACTATCATCATATACCCGATCGCAACCGACAAAACAACGAGCCCGTGGCTCAATGGTAGAGCGTTCGACTCAATTACCAAAGGTCGCGGGTTCGAATCCCAGGTGTGCCACACTTGGGATTGGGTATGACTGGCTGATGACGGCTAATAAGCCAGAAATGGCCATTCCGGTCTCCCCTTTGTCTTTGTCGGTTCCACTTTAACAACATATGCTACATGTCGCTATGCGACCGCCTGCGAGGGCTCTAGTCTGAGCTCCAGGGCACAACGGAACATACATGTTCTTTAAGCAGATCGGTGAGCAACATACTATCATCATATACCCGATCGCAACCGACAAAACAACGAGCCCGTGGCTCAATGGTAGAGCGTTCGACTCAATTACCAAAGGTCGCGGGTTCGAATCCCAGGTGTGCCACACTTGGGATTGGGTATGACTGGCTGATGACGGCTAATAAGCCAGAAATGGCCATTCCGGTCTCCCTTGTCTTTGTCGGTTCCACTTTATCAACATATGCTACATGTCGCTATGCGACCGCCTGCGAGGGCTCTAGTCTGAGCTCCAGGGCACAACGGAACATACATGTTCCTTAAGCAGATCGGTGAGCAACATACTATCATCATATTCCCGATCGCAACCGACAAAAACAACGAGCCCGTGGCTCAATGGTAGAGCGTTCGACTCAATTACCAAAGGTCGCGAGTTCGAATCCCAGGTGTGCCACACTTGGGATTGGGTATGACTGGCTGATGACGGCTATAAGCGAGAAATGGCCATTCCGGTCTCCCTTTGTCTTTTGTCGGTTCCACTTTAACAACATATGCTACATGTCGCTATGCGACCGCCTGCGAGGGCTCTAGTCTGAGCTCCAGGGCACAACGGAACATACATGTTCCTTAAGCAGATCGGTGAGCAACATACTATCATCATATACCCGATCGCAACCGACAAAAACAACGAGCCCGTGGCTCAAAGGTGAGCGTTCGACTCAATTACCAAAGGTCGCGGTTTAGAATCCCAGGTGTGCCACACTTGGGATTGGGTATGACTGGCTGATGACGGCTAATAAGCCAGAAATGGCCATTCCGGTCTCCCTTGTCTTTGTCGGTTCCACTTTAACAACATATGCTACATGTCGCTATGCGACCGCCTGCGAGGGCTCTAGTCTGAGCTCCAGGGCACAACGGAACATACATGTTCCTTAAGCAGATCGGTGAGCAACATACTATCATCATATACCCGATCGCAACCGACAAAACAACGAGCCCGTGGCTCAATGGTAGAGCGTTCGACTCAATTACCAAAGGTCGCGGGTTCGAATCCCAGGTGTGCCACACTTGGGATTGGGTATGACTGGCTGATGACGGCTAATAAGCCAGAAATGGCCATTCCGGTCTCCCTTGTCTTTGTCGGTTTCACTTTAACAACATATGCTACATGTCGCTATGCGACCGCCTGCGAGGGCTCTAGTCTGAGCTCCAGGGCACAACGGAACATACATGTTCCTTAAGCAGATCGGTGAGCAACATACTATCATCATATACCCGATCGCAACCGACAAAACAACGAGCCCGTGGCTCAATGGTAGAGCGTTCGACTCAAATACCAAAGGTCGCGGGTTCGAATCCCAGGTGTGCCACACTTGGGATTGGGTATGACTGGCTGATGACGGCTAATAAGCCAGAAATGGCCATTCCGGTCTCCCTTTGTCTTTTGTCGGTTTCCACTTTAACAACATATGCTACATGTCGCTATGCGACCGCCTGCGAGGGCTCTAGTCTGAGCTCCAGGGCACAACGGAACATACATGTTCCTTAAGCAGATCGGTGAGCAACATACTATCATCATATTCCCGATCGCAACCGACAAAACAACGAGCCCGTGGCTCAATGGTAGAGCGTTCGACTCAATTACCAAAGGTCGCGGGTTTCGAATCCCAGGTGTGCCACACTTGGGATTGGGTATGACTGGCTGATGACGGCTAATAAGCCAGAAATGGCCATTCCGGTCTCCCTTGTCTTTGTCGGTTCCACTTTAACAACATATGCTACATGTCGCTATGCGACCACCTGCGAGGGCTCTAGTCTGAGCTCCAGGGCACAACGGAACATACATGTTCCTTAAGCAGATCGGTGAGCAACATACTATCATCATATTCCCGATCGCAACCGACAAAAACAACGAGCCCGTGGCTCAATGGTAGAGCGTTCGACTCAATTACCAAAGGTCGCGGGTTCGAATCCCAGGTGTGCCACACTTGGGATTGGGTATGACTGGCTGATGACGGCTAATAAGCCAGAAATGGCCATTCCGGTCTCCCTTTGTCTTTGTCGGTTCCACTTTAACAACATATGCTACATGTCGCTATGCGACCGCCTGCGAGGGCTCTAGTCTGAGCTCCAGGGCACAACGGAACATACATGTTCCTTAAGCAGATCGGTGAGCAACATACTTTCATCATATACCCGATCAGCAACCGACAAAACAACGAGCCCGTGGCTCAATGGTAGAGCGTTCGACTCAAATACCAAAGGTCGCGGGTTCGAATCCCAGGTGTGCCACACTTGGGATTGGGTATGACTGGCTGATGACGGCTAATAAGCCAGAAATGGCCATTCCGGTCTCCCTTGTCTTTGTCGGTTCCACTTTATCAACATATGCTACATGTCGCTATGCGACCGCCTGCGAGGGCTCTAGTCTGAGCTCCAGGGCACAACGGAACATACATGTTCCTTAAGCAGATCGGTGAGCAACACACTATCATCATATTCCCGATCGCAACCGACAAAAACAACGAGCCCGTGGCTCAATGGTAGAGCGTTCGACTCAAATACCAAAGGTTGCGGGTTCGAATCCCAGGTGTGCCACACTTGGGATTGGGTATGACTGGCTGATGACGGCTAATAAGCCAGAAATGGCCATTCCGGTCTCCCTTGTCTTTGTCGGTTCCACTTTACAACATATGCTACACGTCGCTATGCGACCGCCTGCGAGGGCTCTAGTCTGAGCTCCAGGGCACAACGGAACATACATGTTCCTTAAAGCAGATCGGTGAGCCCACATACTATCATCATATTCCCGATCGCAACCGACAAAAACAACGAGCCCGTGGCTCAATGGTAGAGCGTTCGACTCAAATACCAAAGGTCGCGGGTTCGAATCCCAGGTGTGCCACACTTGGGATTGGGTATGACTGGCTGATGACGGCTAATAAGCCAGAAATGGCCATTCCGGTCTCCCCTTGTCTTTGTCGGTTCCACCTTTATCATACATATGCTACATGTCGCTATGCGACCGCCTGCGAGGGCTCTAGTCTGAGCTCCAGGGCACAACGGAACATACATGTTCCTTAAGCAGATCGGTGAGCCCAACACTATCATCATATTCCCGATCGCAACCGACAAAACAACGAGCCCGTGGCTCAATGGTAGAGCGTTCGACTCAATTACCAAAGGTCGCGGGTTCGAATCCCAGGTGTGCCACACTTGGGATTGGGTATGACTGGCTGATGACGGCTAATAAGCCAGAAATGGCCATTCCGGTCTCCCTTGTCTTTGTCGGTTTCCACTTTAACAACATATGCTACATGTCGCTATGCGACCGCCTGCGAGGGCTCTAGTCTGAGCTCCAGGGCACAACGGAACATACATGTTCCTTAAGCAGATCGGTGAGCAACATACTATCATCATATTCCCGATCAGCAACCGACAAAAACAACGAGCCCGTGGCTCAATGGTAGAGCGTTCGACTCAAATACCAAAGGTCGCGGGTTTCGAATCCCAGGTGTGCCACACTTGGGATTGGGTATGACTGGCTGATGACGGCTAATAAGCCAGAAATGGCCATTCCGGTCTCCCCTTGTCTTTTGTCGGTTTCCACTTTAACAACATATGCTACATGTCGCTATGCGACCGCCTGCGAGGGCTCTAGTCTGAGCTCCAGGGCACAACGGAACACACATGTTCCTTAAGCAGATCGGTGAGCACACACTATCATCATATTCCCGATCGCAACCGACAAAACAACGAGCCCGTGGCTCAATGGTAGAGCGTTCTGACTCAAATACCAAAGGTTGCGGGTTTCGAATCCCAGGTGTGCCACACTTGGGATTGGGTATGACTGGCTGATGACGGCTAATAAGCCAGAAATGGCCATTCCGGTCTCCATTTGTCTTTGTCGGTTCCACCTTTTATCAACATATGCTACATGTCGCTATGCGACCGCCTGCGAGGGCTCTAGTCTGAGCTCCAGGGCACAACGGAACATACATGTTTCCTTAAGCAGATCGGTGAGCAACATACTATCATCATATTCCCGATCGCAACCGACAAAACAACGAGCGCTTTGGCTCAATGGTAGAGCGTTTCGACTCCAAAAACTAAAGACTGCGGGTTCGAATCCCAGGTGTGCCCATACTTGGGATCGGGTATGACTGGCTGATGACGGCTAACTAGCCAGAAATGGCCATTCCGGTCTCCCTTTGCTCTTTGTCGTTTCCACCTTATCAACATATGCTACACGTCGCTATGCGAACGACTGCGAGGGCTCTAT